>CAJHQP010003255.1:0-70555 GCA_905132765.1 Moricandia arvensis
CAAAAAATATGATACCTAGTCGTTTTTATCCTACTTGCACTCGTGTTACTGGAGATAGGATGATGATCAAAGAGGTTGCAACCTTTGCTTCTCTCCGTTTCTCTAGCGAATAGAGATTTCATACGTGGTGATAATTTATATTCCATTGATTTAGGTAATTATGAAGGATTTTAATTAAATTTAATTGTTCAAATTGTTTAGGAAACGATGCGAATGTATATAAATAAAAGTTTTGCTACATTACTATACAATTAGAATGTTTGGTTGAAAAATTTAAGAAAACACTAAGAGAGTCATAAAATTAATGTACACATAAAGAATTTTACCAAAAAAATTCATATTTTCATTGGGTTTTAACCTACAAAATTATTTAAAAAAATTCAAAAAAAGAATATATAATTTAAGTATGCATACGTTTGCAATCATCAACTAACATAGATGATGGTCAAAGAGTTTGAAACCTTGATCGTCTCGGTTCTCTCTAGATAACTGAGATTTCATAAGTGCCTTATTCTCTCGTCTGCATGTAGATAGTCACATACAGTTATTTTAATTAATTGATTTAAAACATAGAGACGTAGTCTATGTACCTATGAAAAAGTCTGCATAGCATTAATATACAGTATAGAAAGTAGTTAGAACTTTAACAAGAAGAGAATAAACTTGAGTGTAATGACTCTCTAGACAAAAATTGGTAATATTTTCGTAGGGTTAACTCCACAGTTCTTAGAAAAAATTCATAAAATATGATACTGCTTGTTTAAATATGCATAGTTTCAAACCACTGATGTACTGATATGAGCGATGATGATCAAAGAGGTTGATGACCTTTGTTTGTTCTCCGTTTTCTAGGGAGATAGAGATTTCTGATAGTGTTAGTGCAAATTACTTTTTGCGTGAAGTATATGCAGTCATTTATATAATTAACTTGTATAAATTAATATAGAAACGCATGTCCATGTAGATGATAAAAGTTGCATAGCATTAATAGTAATAGTGGATGTGAGTAGAAAATTTAAACAACACTAAAGAGGATACAAAATTTTTCAATATATAGAGATTTACCTGACACTCAATATATTCATAGGGGTCTGTTACCTACAAATTTTGAGAAAATTCTTCAAAAAATTGACATCTATTTGATGCAGATTTTCATGCGTCAACTAACATAGGAGATGGTCAAAGAGGTTTGAAATCTTTGGCGTCTCTGTTTCTCTAGGAGAAAGAGAATGTCATAATGGTTAATCTGATGATACATAGTATATAAATTTCTTTTAATTGTTAAAATATTACGAGACGAGTGATATATGTACCATGAAAAAAGTCTGCCTACATTAATATATGGATAGAAAGTAGTAGAAATTTAAAATAAATAAAGAGAATAACTTAGTGTACAGAACATTATAGAAAAATTCAATATTTCTAGGGTTAACCCGTAGTTTTTTAGAAAATTCAAAAATATTGATACTCTTGTTTTAATGCATAGTTACACCGTGTACTGAATATAGATGATGATCAAAGAGGTTGGCACTTTGTTCTCCGTTTCTCTCGAGAAATATATATATATATGATTAGGTAATAGATGAAGTCTTATTAAGTAAATGTTAATTTATAGAAACGATGTCTAGTAGATGAATAAAGTTTGCATACATTAATATAAATGTAGAATGTGGTAGAAAAATTAAACAACACCAAAGAGATAAAATTCAGTATATAGAGAATTTACAGAAAAACTCAATATTTTCATAGGTTAACCTATAAAATTTGAGAAATTTCAAAAAAATATGACAATATATTTGATGCATAGTTGCATCGTCAACTAACATAGATGATGTCAAAGAGGTTTGAAATCTTTTTCGTCTCTGTTTCTCAAGAGAATAAAGATTTCATAATGGTTAATCTGATGATTTACATAGTATATAAATTTTGCTTTTAATTGTTAAAATATTAGAGAAGATGTCTACGTACCATGAAAAAAGTCTTGTAATACATTAAAATACAGATAGAAAGTAGTTAGAAATTTAAACAATAAAGAGAATTAAACTTTAGTGTACAGAACATTTATAGAAAAATTCAATATTTTTCTTAGGGGTTAACCCGTAGTTTTTTAGAAAAATTCAAAAATATGAAACTCTTGTTTTAATGCATAGATACAACGTGTACTGATATAGGATGATGATCAAAAAGGTTTGGCACCTTGGTTTTCTCTGTTTCTCTAGAGAATATAGATTTCATAGTGGTTAGTCCATTGATTTATGTAATAGTGAAGATTTATTAAGTTAATTGTTAATTTATAGAAACGATGTCCATGTACGATGAATAAAAGTTTTGCATACATTAATATAAATGTAAAATATGGTTAGAAAAATTTAAACAACACCAAAGAGGATAAAATTCAGTATATAGAGAATTTACAGAAAAACTCAATATTTTCATAGGGGGTTAACCTACAAATTTTGAGAAATTTTCAAAAAAATATGACAATATATTTTGATGCATAGTTGCATCGTCACTAACATAGGATGATGGTCAAAGAGGTTTCAAACCTTTTTCGTCTCTGTTTCTTAAGAGAATAGAGATTTCATAATGGTTAATCTGATGATTTACATAGTATATAAATTTTCTTTTAATTGTTAAAATATTAGAGACGATGTCTATGTACCATGAAAAAAGTCTTCCATACATTAATATACAGATAGAAAGTAGTTAGAAATTTAAAAAAAAATAAAGAGAATAAACTTCAGTGTACAAAACATTTATAGAAAAATTCAATATTTCCATAGGGGTTAACCCACAAATTTTGAGAAATTTTCAAAAAATATGACAATATATTTTGATGCATAGTTGCATCGTGAACTAACATAGGATGATGTTCAAAGCGGTTTGAAACATTTGTCGTCTATGTTTCTCTAGAGAATAGAGATTTCATAATGGTTAGTCTGGTGAGTTACATAATATATAAAATTTTATTGAATTGTTAAAATATTATAGACTATGTCTATTACCATGAAAAAAATCTTGCATACATTAATATACAGATAAAAAGTAGTTAGAAATTTTAAACAAATAGAGAGAATAAACTTCAGTGTACAGAACATTTATAGAAAAATTCAATATTTTCATAGGGGTTAACCCATTTTTTAGAAAAAATTTTAAAAATATGATATTCTTGTTTTAATGCATAGTTGCATCGTGTACGATATATGATGATGACAAAAGAGTGTTTGGCACCTTTGTTTCTCTGTTTCTCTAAAGAATAGAGATTTCATAGTGGTTAGTCCATTGATTTATGTAATATATGAAGTTTTATTAAACTAATTGTTAAAATTCTAGAAACGATGTCCATGTACGATGAATAAAAGTCTTGCCATACATTAATGTAAATGTAGAATGTGGTTAGAAAAATGGGAAATTGTCAAAAATATCACTTTTCTTGTACCACTTTTCAAAAATACCTTAATCACTTTTACTCTTGTTTTTTAAGAGGGAAAACACACTTATAACCCTTGGTTAATTAATCTAAGACTTAGGGTTTAGAGTTAAGGGGTGGTGTAGGGTGGGGGGTAAGGTTTAGGAATTTAAAATTTATGATTCTCATTAATTTTAAAAACATTTACCCCTTAAAAAGTGGTATTTTTGAAAATGTCTCTTTAATGAAGGTAAAAATGAAAAGTGGTACAAGGAAAGTGGTATTTTGAAAATTCCCCTAGAAAAATTTAAACAACACTAAAGAAGATAAAATTCAGTATACATAGAATTTACCAAAAACTCAATATTTTCATTGGGGTTAACCTACAATTTTTAAGAAAATTTCAAAAAATATGAAAATATTTTTTAATGCATAGTTGCATCGTCACCTGTCATAGGATGATTGTCAAAGAGGTTTCAAACCTTTTTCGTCTCTCTCTCTCTCTCGTCAATTTTATTATATGCTGATTTAGATAGCATATAAATTTTATTTAATTTAATTGTTAAAACATTAGAGACGAGGTCTATGTACCATGAAAAAGTCTTGCATACATTAATATACAACTCGAAAGTAGTTAGAAATTTTAAACAATAAAAGAGAATAAACTTTTGTGTACATAACATTTATAGAAAATTTCAATATTTTCGTAGGGTTAACCCACAGTTTCTTAGAAAAATTCAAAATATGATACTCTTGTTTTAATGCATAGTTGCACTGTGTAATGATATAGGATGATGATCAAAAAGGTTTGTCACCTTTGTTTTCTCCGGTTCTCTAGAGAATATAGATTTCATAGTGGTTAGTTCATTGATTTAGTAATATATGAAGTTTTATTAAATTAATTGTTAAATTTATAGAAAAGATGGCCATGTACGATGAATAAAAGTTTTGAATTCATTAATATAAATGTAGAATTTGGTTAGAAAATTTAAACAACACTAAAGAGGATAAAATTCAGTATATAGAGAATTACCGAAAAACTTAAAATTTTCATAATGGTTAACCTACAAATTTTGAAAAAATTTCAAAAAATATGACAATATATTTTGATGCATAGTTGCATCGTCAACTAATATAGGATGATGCGTCAAAGAGGTTTGAAACCTTTGTCGTCTTTGTTTCTCTAGAGAATAGAGATTTCATAATGGTTACTCTACTGATTTACATAGTATATAAATTTTTATTTAATTGTTAAAATATTAGAGACGATGACTATGTACCATGAAAAAAGTCTTGCATACGTTAATATACAGATAGAAGTAGTTAGAAATTTTAAACAAATAAAGAGAATAAACTTTAGTGTACAGTACATTTATAGAAAAATTCAATATTTCCGTAGGGGTTAACCCATAACTTTTTAGAAAAATTCAAAAAATATGATATTCTTTTTTTAATGTATAGTTGCATCGTGTACTGATATAGGATGATGATCAAAGAGGTTTGGCACCTTTGTTTTCTGCGATTTTCTAGAGAATATAGATTTCATAGTGGTTAGTCCATTGATTTAGGTATTATATGAAGTTTTTTTAAAGTAATTTTTAAATTTATAGAAACGATGTCCATGTACAATGAATAAAAATTTTGCATACATTAATATAATTTAGAATGTGGTTAGAAAAATTTAAACAACACTAAAGAGGATAAAATTCAATATAAGAATTTACCAAAAAACTCAATATTTTCATAAGGGTTAAACCTACAATTTTTAAGAAAATTTTAAAAAATATGACAATATTTTTAATGCATAGTTGCATCGTCACCCGTCATAGGATGATGGTCAAAGAGGTTTGAAACCTTTGTCGTCTATGTTTCTCTAGATAATAGAGATTTCATAATGGTTAGTCTGCTGATTTAGATAGCATATAAATTTTTATTTAATTTAATTGTTAAAATATTAGAGACGAGGTATATGTACCATGAAAAAAGTCTTGCATACATTAATATACAGATATAAAATAGTTAGAAATTTTAAATAAATAAAAAGAAGAAACTTTAGTGTACAGAACATTTATAGAAAAATTCAATATTTTGTAGGGGTTAACCCATAGTTTTTTAGAAAAATTCAAAAAATATGATACTTTGTTTTAATGCATAGTTGCACCGTGTACTGATATAGGATGATGATCAAAGAGGTTTGGCACCTTTGTTTTCTCCGTTTCTCTAGAGAATATAGATTTCATAGTGGTTAGTCCATTGATTTAGGTAATAGATGAAGTTTTATTAAGTTAATTGTTAAATTTATAGAAACGATGTCCATGTACGATGAATAAAAGTTTTGCATACATTAATATAAATGTAAAATGTGGTTAGAAAAATTTAAACAACACCAAAGAGGATAAAATTCAGTATATAGAGAATTTACAGAAAAACTCAATATTTTCATAGGGGTTAACCTAAAAATTTTGAGAAATTTTCAAAAAAATATGACAATATATTTTGATGCATAGTTGCATCGTCAACTAACATAAGATGATGGTCAAAGAGGTTTGAAACCTTTTTCGTCTCTGTTTCTCAAAAGAATAGAGATTTCATAATGGTTAATCTGCTGATTTACATAGTATATATATTTTTAAAAAATTGTTAAAATATTCGAGACGATGTCTATGTACCATGAAAAAAGTCTTCCATACATTAATATACAGATAGAAAGTAGTTAGAAATTTTTAAAAAAAAATAAAGAGAATAAACTTCAGTGTACAAAACATTTATAGAAAAATTCAATATTTCCATAGGGGTTAACCCACAGTTTTTATAGAAAAATTCAAAAAATATAATACTCTTGTTTTAATGCATATTTACATCGTGTACTGATATATGATGATGATCAAAGAGGTTTGACACCTTTGTTTTCTCCGTTTCTCTAGAGAATAAAGATTTCATAGTGGTTAGTCCATTGATTTAGGTAATATATGAAGTTTTATTAAATTAAGTGTTAAAATTTTAGAAACAATGTCCATGTACGATGAATAAAAGTTTTGCATACATTAATATAAATGTATAATGTGGTTAGAAAAATTTAAACAACACTAAAGAGGATAAAATTTAGTATATAGAGAATTACCGAAAAACTTAATATTTTCATAAGGGTTAACCTACATATTTGTCTATTGATTTAAATACTATATAAATTTTTATTTAATTGTTAAAATATTAGAGATGATGTCTATGAACCATGAAAAAAGTTTTGCATACATTAATATACAGATAGAAAGTAGTTATAAATTTTAAATAAATAAAGAGAATAAACTTCAGTGTACCAAAAACTTACAGAAAAATTCAATATTTTCGTAGGGGTTGTTAACCCACAGTTTTTTAGAAAATTTCAAAAAATATGATATTCTTGTTTTAATGCATAGTTGCATCGTGTACTGATATAGGATGATGATCAAAGAGGTTTGACACCTTTGTTTTCTCTGTTTCTCTAGAGAATAAGGATTTCATAGTGGTTTGTCCACTGATTTAGGTAATATATGAAGTTTTATTAAATTAATTGTTAAAATTTTAGAAACAATGTCTATGTACGATGAATAAAATGTTTGCATACATTAATATAAATGTAGAATGTAGTTAGAAAAATTAAACAACACTAAAGAGGATAAAATTCAGTACATAGAGAATTTACCAAAAAAACTCAATATTTTCATAGGGGTTAACCCACATATTTGAGAAAATTTCAAAAAATATGAAAATATTTTTAATGCATAGTTGTCGTCACCTGTCATAGAATGATGGTCAAAGAGGTTTGAAACCTTTGTCGTATATGTTTCTCAAGATAATAGAGATTTCATAATGGTTAATCTGCTGATTTACATAGTATATAAAATTTTATTTAATTGTTAAAATATCAGAGACGATGTCTATGTACCATGAAAAAAGTCTTGCATACATTAATATAAAGATAGAAAGTAGCTGGAAATTTTAAACAATTATAAAGAGAATAAACTTCTGTGTATAGAACATTTAGAGAAAAACACAATATTTTCGTAAGGGTTAACCCACAATTTTTATAGAAAAAATCAAAAAATATGATACTCTTGTTTTCATGCATAGTTGCATCGTATACTAATATAGGATGATGCTCAAAGAGGTTTGACACATTTTTTCTCTGTTTCTCTAGAGAATAGAGATTTCATAGTGGTTAGTCCATTGATTTAGGTAATATATGAAGTTTTATTAAATTAATTGTTAAAATTTTAGAAACGATTCCATGTACGTTGAATAAAAGTTTTGCATATAAATGTAGAATGTGGTTAGAAAAAATTAAACAACACTAAAGAAGATAAAATTTAGTATATAGAGAATTTACCGAATAACTTAATATTTTCATTGTGGTTAACTTACAAATTTTGAGAAAATTTCAAAAAATATGACAATATTTTTTAATGCATAGTTGCATCGTGAACTGACATAGGATGATGGTCAAAGAGGTTTGAAACCTTTGTCGTCTCTGTCTCTCTTGAGAATAGAGATTTCATAATGGTTAGTCTGCTGATTTAGATAGTATATAAATTTTTATTTAATTTAATTGTTAAAACATTAGAGACGATTTCTATGTACCATAAAAAGGTCTTGCATACATTAATATACAAATATAAAGTATTTAGAAATTTTAAATAAATAAAGAGAATAAACTTTAGTGTACAGAACATTTACAGAAAATCTCAATATTTCTGTAGGGGTTAATCCAAAGTTTTAAGAAAAATTAAAAAATCATGATACTCTTGTTTTAATACATAGTTGCATCATGTAATGATATATGATGATGATCAATGAGGTTTGACACCTCTGTTTTCTCCGGTTCTCGAGAGAATAGAGATTCCATAGTGGTTAATCCACTGATTTAGGTAATATATGAAGTTTATTAAATTAATTGTTAAAATTTTAGACATGATGTCCATGTACGTTGAATAAAAGTTTTGCATACATTAATATAAATGTATAATGTGGTTAGAAAAATTTAAACAACACTAAACATGATAAAATTCAGTATATAGAGAATTTACTCAAAAACTCAATATTTTCATAGGGATTCACGTACAAATTTTGAAAAAAATTCAAATATGACAATATTTTTAATACATAGTTGCATCGTGAACTGACATAGGATGATGGTCAAAGAGGTTTGAAACCTTTGTCGTCTTTGTTTCTCTAGTGAATAGAGATTTCATAATGGTTAGCCTGCTGATTGAGATAGTATATAATTTTTTTTAGTTTAATTGTTAAAACATTAGAGATGATGTCGATGTACCATAACAAAAAAAATTGCATACATTAATATACAGATAGAAAGTAGTTAGAAATTTTAACCAAATAAAGAGAATAAACTTTAGTGTACAGAACATTTATAGAAAATTCAATATTTCCGTAGGGATTAACCCACATTTTTTTAGAAAACTTAAAAAAATATGATACTCATGTTTTAATACATAGTTGCATCGTGTACTGATATAAGATGATAGTCAAAGAGGTTTGGCACCTTTTTATCTCTGGTTCTCTTGAAAATATATATTTCATAGTGGTTAATCCATTTATTTTGATTATATATGAAGTATTATTAAAATAAATGTTAAAAAAGTAGAAACGATATACATGTTCTATACACTGAACTTTCACATTAATGTTATATTGAATTTTTCTGTAAATATTTTGTACACCGAACTTTCACATTAATGTTATATTTAATTTTTCTGTAAATCTGTACACCAAACTTTCACATTAATGTTATATTGGATACCCTAATTTCTTGAGCTTTAATTTTTTTTTTTGTGCACTAAAGACATTAAATGTGAGCCGCAAAAAAAAAACTATAGTTGAAGTCGCATTCTTTCTGTATGCAACTTGATCCTTTAAGCAATAATACAGCTTCCGTCATTTCTTTCTATTGAGTAGAATATCTTCTAAACTCAGACATAGTTTACACACACGTATTACATAAGATATACATGATTATGATGCACATCTTATGGAACTGGCACGTGATCGAGAAGAGAAAAGACACGTTATTAAAGTAGTAAAGGTGAGTAAAGACTTGCAAGGTAGCTCCCTGGCGGCGGCTGAGAGAATGAAAATTTGTAGACGGTGTGGTGTGGCTAGCAAGGAAGCCGACGCCTAAAAGCTATCAACAATATCTTTATCAAACTTTATTGAAAATCAATCCTAGATTAATTGACATGTTGAGGCTACAAGGGCTTATCTCCGATCATTATCTTATCTCAGATTGTTTAACGGTTAATAACTTGTCCTTTTTACTAATTTGAATTAAATTACCATGTTACATTAGGGACTTAATTGGTTATATATGGCAGTTAACAGTTATTAGTTTACATATAATCCTGCTTTTTGTTTCAAAACTTCAAAAATGAAGTTTGATACGTCTTTAATACCTGTAGCAAATAATAGTGACATTTGATATCATGTAATCATAATCTTTTCATAAGTTATCTTATATTCAATAGCTTTTATATATCCAGTTACTTTTTTGTGCAACATACTTATCATATCACTAGACATTCTATACTTCTTGTGGAGACCTTTTGTCTGGTCGCTATTGCGAGCTTTAATGTAAAAGACATTAAACTTCACATTTTTATGAAAAAAAATGCAGCCCAAATCTAATAAAAAAAAAAACAAAATCAACTAAAGGCTTCAGCTCGATTTATTTTCTTAACTCACACGTGGGTGATGTAATCTCCTTCGTTGACCAAAAAACGAAAAAAACTTTTCAAAGTCAAACTTGTGTTAGGGTTCATTCAGAAGAGACATGACAAAGAAGTAAACAGATTCAGATACATGGGATGGGATTTACCCGTGCGCCACATGGCACTTGATGATTCGTTAAGGTAGATAATATTCCATTGCTGAGTAAAGACGACTCGATAGTCTTTTGAATGGTCAAGGTCAACGTGCCAAGAAAAATTACATGTCGGCGTCAACGTGGCTTTTCTGTGAGTTCCACTTTTCTTATACATACATTAACAAATCCATATCTAATCCAATACCAGCTAAATACATTGTATTTAGAGAGTTACCTTTTTTCTCTACATGTTTCTACATAGAGAATATGCTTGTGAGAGAGTATATTTCAGCATGAGTGCATGACAATAATATACGAATTAATATTTTAAAAATCTTATGGGTTTAGCATCTCATTCAAGTTTATAATTTGCATACTGATGTCGTAGAATCTGAATATATCTTTTTGGAAATTTTTAATATATGTATTACTGTACTAAGATATTTTTAAATATATAGTCATGTTTAACATTAATGGACAATTATCTTAAATATTCATTTTAAAAAATTTTGTCATTAAAATGACTAAAAAAATAAAATTAACCGAAATATTTTTTATTTAAATTTCTAATATTTATTTTTATTTTTAAAAATTTAAATTCATCTCTGAAATTTCATCAATAATTTCAAACCATAAACTTAGATTAGTTAACCCTAGAGATATAAATATATATATATATTTATTTATAAAATTTATTTTGATCACTTTTTCTTTTAAAAATATTTTTGTGACAAAAAAATTTTTAAAGCTATCTTTAAAATATTTTTCTTTAACAATTCCCTTTTAGAATACTAGGCTATATACATTTTCATAAAAACAATCATAGGTAATTTCTTCGCCATCTATATAAATCTCACTTTTTACCAGCATTCACCAAGAATGATCTTATTGACTTTATTGGTTACGGAGTTTTGATGATCAAATGTCATCCAAAGTCGTATATGAGTGTATGTATATATTTTGACCCACTCATTGGTTACAATTTTGATTAGTCATCCTGTCAAATATTATCCAGACTTCGGCTTAACATATGTAACGAGTGTATGTTTGGTTCATTGGTAGATAACTACAAACGCACTACTTTTTTATCATGTATAACGACATCCTCAATAAAGAATTTTACTTAAAATCTTAAAATACTTATATGTGTATGTATATATTAATATTACTATTTAATTATAGATTTTATAAACTATGGAAAATTCAACCGAATATATATTATTTGAAATACTTTCGATTGATTTTTTCGTAGTCTTAAAAATCGCACAATTAAATATTAATTTGAATATATACATATATGTATATGTATTTTAAAATATTTATAGATAGAATTCTCCATTGAAAATGCGCTAATGAAGGCATGCATATTTTCAAAATCAATTACATAGTAACAATTTTAATTGTAAACCATTATGTTACAACCTCAGTCTTGTGAATGAGCGATTGTGAAACAGATTAACATATACTTGCTTATATTTCGTCCGTTAATTTATTTCCATTTGTGGGCATTAATCATTTTTAGTCACAAAAGTCTACAGCCAAAAACCCATACTAACACGTGACGATTTAAAAATCAAATGTACAGAATCTATAACAATGGATCGAGACGCAAACCAATACTATTAAGCACATTAACGACTACCCAAATCATGATATTGAAGCGATATACATGAGTTATCCTTTTAAATGATGATTCATATTATTACCAATCTAGGAAATTTTTGTATTTATGGGTTCCGTGGTACCTTTGGACATAAAAAGATGTTTATGTTTTGTCTGTCCCGTTGTAAGTTGATTGATACCAGCCTTGAAATTTAGCAACCACTTGTCTATTGTGCTTATCTTTTTATCATTACCAAAAAAAAATGTTAAGTTTAAGCTTTCGTTTATAATCAGTTGAAGACAATTTTATCATTCTACACAATATGATAGTTATCACATATCTAAAGATTGTAGGGTTTGTGAGCTTTGATTATGAGGGTTAGCGTAAATTTACAGATATCTTTCCATGGTATTATGGAATATTTGGTTGTGTACAACTATAACATTGTATTTACGTTTATATATGGTTATATGAAATCCATGTGATCTCCATACTTTAAAAATCACTTTATAAACAGATTCAGTGTCTTGTGTTAAAAAAAAAAACAGATTCAGTGTCTTTTAACATAATAGATAAAATGATTCAAACTTTCAGAAGCTAAATACATTGATATACTATATGTTACATGAACATTTTCTATGTTTCCAGATCAATTGTGCGATCTTCTTAGCTTTCTATGTTTCCAAAATGCATATTTAATTTGGTTGCGAGTTATTAGTGATGAAAGAGATCCTTCTCCCTTTATATCCATAAGATCACTATTTTTTGTTCAATTTAAATGTTCTCAAGCAATAACATAAGAGATTGAAGATAAGACGGTGTTAGCTAATATATCAACGCACGTTATATAGTGACATGGTCCTATCTCATTATAGGTTATTCAGAAACAAACGTTTAGTACTAAATCCACATGCTTTAGTTCTCGTGGTTAGGCAGCTAATATGAGCACTAAAATATTTAGAGCATGATTAATCCTAAGAGTTTTTATTTTTATTTTGTTTGATTTAAAAAAAATAAAAATAAATTAAAAAATAAATTTATCGCAGATCACCACGTATTAGTGGGATTCGCGAACAGTTCAAAAATCTCTCAAAAATCGTCCTTAAGAACCCACTTAAAAGACGTTGTCAAAATTTTAACATTTCCATTTTCTTTAAGGAAAAAAATCTGAGTTTATGCTTTTACACTTAAGTAATGATAATAAAAAAGGATTTTGAGTTTATTCTAAAATTAATTACAATATATTGCTGTGTTGACGATTACTGTACGATACGACGTCGTATATGAGCTAAGCCCACCCACGGGAACACGACAAGCCCAACCACTTCACGTCAGGCTGTTTCAATGGGCCCTTACTAGGCTTTTCTTTCACAAACCCGTTCTGTTATCTTTATGCGCGCGCCGGTGAGAAACTAGAAACTAGAAACTAGAAACCCGTTCTCCACTACATAGTACTCTTCTTACCACATAATAGGTTAAAGAAACGGGTTACTCATTCATCAATCTTCTATTTCAACACCATCACCATCGCTGTCCTCCGTTGTGTTCTGTGAGGTTTCTTCTTTAAATAGTTCTTTGTTCCCCATGAGTTGTTCATATAGCTACCAAAACCAATGTGTTACATAACATTATCAAATACCATACACAACTTTGTTGAGATTTGAGAGGGGTGGAGACTTTACTAACCTTCACGGCTGATTCCACAGTCTCATTGTAGTTTAAATTTCCATCTGGACTAGACGTGGAGCTGATATTACCTCCAAACTCACCCTGACCCAAATCAAAACTCAGATTTATTGAAATGGCATTTACTATGAAGAGATAAATATGTAAATCACATTCCACACCTTGACAAGCTCTTGCACGTACAGTGCTCTCCAGAGTACAACAGGTTTTGCTTCAGCAATGTCATTCTCAACTACTGGATCGGTCAGAAGATTCTCAGGAACATGTGGTCTAGTGAGAGTACACATGGCTGATAACAGTGCAGTTTTGCCTTGATCATCGTTGTCACAGACAGTTGAAAGATATAAAACATGCCTGCAACAACAAATGTATGACTCATGGACCAATTGAAGAGAAGCAAATGGAAATGCTAAGAATCATCTTTGACTGAACCACAACTTACATGTCAGGTGGACAAACCGCTAAACCACTACCAAGCTGTAGGACCCGAACCGCAGTTAACTGTTCCGGACCCAAAGCTAAAAGAAAAAAAAAAACTTTCAGTTAAGTAATTGACAATATACATAAACAACAGTTAATGAGTTTCAAAATTCATCTTACTCTTAGGTGGATATACAACCAGAGCGTTTGATACATCAGCTTTCACAGAACCTCTAATGATACAAACTCCTCTTGCAATTTTCTCCTTACTACTTATCACCTTAGGGACAAGAACACGAAGAGTTTCTTTCTGCTGATCTGTCAATGACGACAATGACTCTAATCCGACACTAATACATGGATCCAGAACAAGCTTTTGGCTGAATATCTCTTGACCAGAAGCTAGTCTAACACCTTTGTAACCCCCAGTTTCCTGCAAGAATCAGTTGTTAAAGAAAAAACAATTAAACATATCTTTGCTTACAAGAATCAACTCACTTAAACCTTATCAAGAAGCAGAGCAGTAATAGGCATCCGGAGAACCTGTTCACACATTGAGAGACCATATAAGTAAACATATACCATAGCAACACAGTATATCATGCAGAACATACATAGATGCATCCTTTAACAGCGGCTCGACGGCAAAAGGCTTGTGGGAGTTCTCCTTGTCCATAAATTGGGTACATCAACGCCCCATGTGCGTTTGAAAATCTGAAAGTAGATTATAAAAGGGTTACAAGCTTAAATACACTCAAGTGTAACCAATGTTCAAAAAATCGCCAGGTGGTGGTTGACGCCGTATAGAGAGTGCCTAGACCAATTTTTGAAAAAAAATGTTTTCAGAAACAACGTTTCACTTAGACCCGATTTGCCGACTAGGCGGGGCCCGCAATTGTAAACTAGTGTGAATGATAAGAAAGAGAAAGACAGAAGTATGAATGACCTGCCAATAGATGTAATGTACAGAGCCAGTCTATCTATGCCCTCTTTGGTCTTGAGTAAATGTCCACAAGTATCCGTATCGTCTTGATCATGATCTAACATCGCAATACCATACAAGATGATCCTACACACAAGAATAATAAGACTTATCATTTGCAAGACATTTTCTTGAGAAACAAAAGCTCTGAAAGAGACTATACGATTTGATTTTGGGTGGCAAACGCATCTTTGACAAGAACTCCACGAACGGACTCTCCATGTCTTCCTCCGACACTCTAACATCTGTCGTCTCATCCAAATGTGTCTGAACAAGCTTAAAGAACTTCATGAGCTGATTCTTCTCCAACAGAGACAAGCTCTTGTCTTTAAATATCGCCCCTCTCGAATCGGGGACGTTCCTTAGCTCTCCGTTAGAATCACCAACGAAGCTCGCGTCGATGCTCTTGAACTCAACGTAGTTGTTGGCTCCTGATTTGAGCATGAGGTTGATGGATTCTTCGGCGCAGAAGACGACTCTTGGACCGCACAAGTCGATGTTGAAGGCTTTGGAGTGGTGTTCGAGGATATCCGGTTCGAAGGTGGAGATCTCGACGGAGGAGTGTAAGGATTGGTTGACCAGGTCCACGGAGAGGAAGTCATGAGTGTTGGAGTGAGGAGGAGGAGAAGAGAGGGAGGTTGAGTGAAGGAAGGAAGTGAGATCGGGAAGAGAGAGGGAGGCGAAGTGAGAGCCGTAGAAGGGGTTGGGGTCGAGGTGGAGAACAGAGCTGCCGGAGGAGGAAGCTGCGGCGGCGAGAACGGAGGAGGGAACTCCGGTGCCGACGATGATGAGATCGTAGGTGGTGGGATCAAGCGGAGGATAGGGAGGGAGGTCAGACATGGTGGCTTTGTATCAAACTCACAAAGGTAGAGATGACGCGACTATTTATTATAAACTGAATTGTGGAAAAATTGGTGATACAAATTAAGATAACATCATCGTGAAACAAAACATAGATAAACAAGAAACAACACATTTGGCTTTGCTCATAAATAAATAAACTATACACACATTGTATGCATCGCTATCTCTCTCTCTGACTTCTTCTATCTTCTTCGTATGTCTACTACCAATATTGCGTAGTTCTATCACATAATATCCACGTTGGTCTGGTTCAGACCTGTTGTTTTCCATGAAATAATAATAAAACGTGAGATGTCATTCGCTGCAAAAACAGAGAGAGAAAAGTTGTTTACTGACCAGTTTTTGGGGGATTTGGATGAGGACAAAAGAGAAGAAGTAAAGACAAGAGCAGATTATGAGAGCTGAGATGGTGTTGTAGACAAGGCGCTTGTCGTCTTTGGTTGGTATGAAGGCTGTTTTCAATGTGTTGGTAAGCTCGAAGAGCCTATAAGAGACCTGAAACACAACAACAAAAAGCTAATCAGTTTCTCTCAATTGGTTTGTGAATCTGTTGTAACAGAGTTTGCTTACAGCGACGTAGATCGATGTTGTGAGCATGAAGTTCAACAATGGGTACTCCGGGATTAGAGAGAGTAACAATTTGGGTTGACCATCAGGAACTGCAGATCTGTGGATTCATTAGAATATGTTACGTTAGAAAGTTACATAGCTTCTCAAGACCAATATTGCTGTGGTGGCGTTCTCAACCATTACCTTCCAACTTAAGCCACAAGATTAACAAGAAGATTCGTGACATACCTGAGCCATATATGAAACTGGGAGATGTATGTTTCCAGTGTTATCTTCCCAAGCCACCTGAAAGTTCATGAACACATTTTAGTCTTCTGGCAATAGAGGACGAATATATCAATTGACTTACGCGAGAAGTGTCAAGCTGTAGCCGCGGAAAGACTGGGTGATGTTCCGGAGACAGATATAAACACTGAAAGATTTTGCAACACGAGACACCAAGTTAGGACCTGACTTTTGGAAGATTCATTGTATGGACAGCTTACGTTATTGGAATCCAAGAGGTGTAAGGATGATATTTGTTGTAAGTTAGCTTGTCCATCTTGTATATGTACTCAAACCAAAAATACCCCACCTAACAGTTTCATAATAAATAAGATATAGATTAGCTGGAAGAATAATGTGTAAGGCGTCGTCCACCTGGAAGAAAGTGAAATGATGACTTGTTATACCGTAAGCGCTACAAGTGCCACAGTTGTTTTGATAGCCATCCTCAATTTCATCTCAGCTTCCTCCAGTTTATCCATCCAACTTTCAACCTACAAGATACATAATCAAGGAAATGAAAGACCAATTATGTAAGGCTATCTCACTTAGCTATCCCATTTGCGAACAGAGATGATGTGAAGTTCAAGTGTGAGTGATGGGAACTTACAGTTGGGTGGTAGTATGCATATAGCATCCCGATTATCCATATGTACCGATCAAGGCCAGACCGGAAATGCCATTCATGCAAAAGGGGAAGCTGCGGTTTTGCAGGATCATTGTAACCTGCAATTGATGTTTTTGAGTTTTTTTAATAACAGTTGTCTTGTGACCAGATTTATTTTCCATGTGAAACAAAGATTAGGGTTTTCACTAACCCATGAGGAACGTAAATGGACTCCATATCCATTCAAAAACGCCAGGAATCTCCCAAACGATGATAACAACAGCGAAGCAGGTAACCATTTTGGCCGCCATGACTGAACCCATCTCGTTATATTTGTTCATAATACCAAGTGCTCCGTAGACCATCAGAGTAAAAAGAGTGTGCATTGGGCATATGTAGTATAGCATGTAACTGTTGTTGAGGACGATGCAGGAGAATATGACCAGGAAATTTAGCCGCCACATCATCTGTAGAAACAAGATTATGTTAGAATTCAGGCTAGAAATAAGGAAAGAAAAAAGAAACCGGGAGGACATAGCCGTTACCTGTGCAAATCTTGCAAGGCTAAAGTCCTTGCGAATGTAATAGTAAGAAAAATTCCCAAATCCAGTCATCCATACATAGCAAGCAATGAAAACACGGATTGCATTATAATACTCTGCAGCAGCAAAGTAGTGGTACATCAAAAAGAGGACCTACAATGAAAAGAAAACAATGATGAGGTAAAAGCAAATGAAAAGGAAAATTAAGCACCAAATGCTTCTCTGAGAACTGAACTACTCTTCCCAACTGATGAATCAACAGAAATGTAAAACTAGAAGGGCAAGCCAGTAGCTTAAAAGATAAGTGACAAACCTGCATCCAGCCTTTCCACTCCTCGGTTTGATGCCTATTCAAGTACATGATGGATTTTGCGTTGAAAGCTGATTTATCATTGTGTATCGTAAACGAAGTTATTGCTGAAACGATGATGAGAAGGAAGTAAAGGAACAGAAAGAGATCCCGGTTGTAACTCTGCATCAAAAGATAAACAATGTAAGCCTCAGTCATAACCATATTTATTTATCAGGACATATCAAATGCACAAACTTATGGAATCTATATTTTTACATATAACATTAAATCAACTTAAAAAAAAGTAAGCATAATAAGATGTTGATGAACAATGTATAGCCTTTTGTAGCTACATTACCTTCTTGGATGAATTGAATACATCCGTGCGGTCACATACGTAAAAGTATCCCATAAGTACTGCGAACTCAATTCTGCATACAAAAACGAAATAGTATTAAAAGAATGAACCTTTAAACATACATAACTTCACTCTATAAAACAGACCCCAGAGACTCACATTGCTCTCAACGTCAGCCTATTCTCAACCAAGAACGACTCATCCAAGAGAACAAACCTGCGTAAAAACCCAAGCTAAGCATTACGAAAACAACAACCGAGATTACTAGTTGTGTTTCAGGGAGAGAACTAAAGTAAAACCTAATGAGAGGAGAATGCACAGAAGAGGCCTTGGCTTTGGGAGAAGATGACTGAAGACCACCACCACCACCATCTTCTATCAAAAGAGCTTTATCATCTTCTTTCACAAAATCTTTCCCAATCTCCACCAAACTAACATCAGAGTGTCTACTAACATACCCACATCAAAACACAAATCAAATACTAAATCAAATCAAATCAAAAACAAAAAAAACGATTGTATCAACATACGCTTTGGCGGAGATTGAATGTTTTGTATAATGTAAATACTCAGAATACAGCCACGCCGCGATCACCGGTACAATCCCTAGCACCACCGACATCTGCAATTTTTTTCCAGGAAAATTCAAAACGAATCACACTCGTATCACTAGCAAACCTAAGTTGATCAAAAGAGCTAAGATCGATCTAAATTCAAACGAAGTTAAGCTTAAACAGCGATAACGATAAGACGTACTAGTCCAGGTGTAACAGGGCTTGAAATCGTCATCTCCGATGATCAGAAACGATTCAAACTCCACCACACAGAGTAGTCACTTTCGTCGGCGCTCTAGAACCAGATCTGGTGGTAGATCTCGTGATAAGAGACAATGGACGAAGCTACGAACGGATCAAGGAGTATAGATAGACAGATCCTCGAATCTTCTCTCTCGCTCGTCCCTTGTAGATTTAACCTCTCAGAGAAGGTTCGTCAGTGAAGTGTGTATTAGCGAGAGAGTTTGATAGATGGCAGTTAGCAGCTGTTTCTATACATTATTAGGAAAATAAAAGAAATTTACTAACCGACAAAATTGTGGAAACAACATTTTGGGTTTTTATGCTCTTCTATCAATTTGAGGGGCCATTATTGAATAAGATTTTTTTGGCATAGATACAAATGTATAATTTGTTTGTTAATTATGAGATTCTGAAAAAAAAAATTTTTAAAAACGTGTTATAAAGATTGGTAAGGATTTGTGTCAAATAAAAAGATTGGTTCGGATGAGAAATCGTCGTGTTGGTTTTGGTCGAGGCTGGAGATGAATTTTTTTTCAGCAGTGCAAAATTGTTAACTTCTCATATAGTTAGGTGATCTAGATCTCTAACTCTTACGTATAACAACTGAGTTTGCTTGTTAACGATAAATAAACCTCCACAAAATAGTCGGTTGGATCTTAGTTTGTTGTTTAATAATAAAAAGGATTGGTAAGGAGCCAAAATTATGAAAGATTCATTTTTGTTTTTACTATCTATATATTGGTACATTTTGATTCCTATATCATCTTTCAGTATACGCATACGAATGAGATGTTTGTGGACGACATTTTTAGTGTAGCAATTATGAACAATTATTTTTACGTATTTTTCCTCATTTTGTGTCACATGTAGAGTTTGATACCTTGTCTCAATGCATTATAAGAGTACATTTGTCTAATACAAGTAAATTACTTGCCCATTGGTGAAGAGTCTATTGACTGATAATTGATCAACCACCTTGTCTAATAGTAACTTTTAATGTTTTCTTTTTGTTCTTTGTCTAAAAGCAATCTAAATCTAATAATTATGAGTTTGATGTGAACCGTGTGTGTATTCAATATTGCATGTCAACGACGCGTTTTTCAGGTTTGAATATTCGGCAGATTATTGTATTAAGTAAGAAGAAGTTTGTTAACATTCAATTATTTTGGAGTTAACAAAATTGGAATTTTAATAATAATCACCGACATTTAATTTTAAAGCCGCGGATTCTTAGATTTGATTTTATGATATATTCTTCAATTTCGTAATAAATGTCACTCAAACATATTTTACATAAATTAAAAAATATATATATAATAAACTAATCTATTTTTATTTAATGTATACTTAATTAAATAAAACTAATTTAAAAAAAATTATTGATTAGTTAAAGAGATAAAACAAATTTAATTTTAAAATAAATAAATAAATTTAAAATGACACTTACAGAATCAAGTTATCTTCTATGAATTCATCATATTCAACTATTATACGATAAGGTGTCCGTATTTGAACATATCATTTCATATATATCCATGTAGTCTCTAGATTAGTTTACACAACGGATTAGTATTGGTATATTTATTCTTTAAGTTTTATTTCATTGATTTCAAGCCTAATAATCCAACAATATTTATATGAACTTAAGCTGAAAGGATGAATTAATAAAAGTGACATTTGCAAATAATTCAGATAGAAATAAAATTATAATAAAAAAAACAGAGAGGGAGAGACATGTTTTAGTAGTTGAAGATGGCAGCACCACTTGAAGGCTTGGAAGCAAAAAGGTAAAGCACCATATCATCTTCCTTCACCACACCTTTCTCTATCCTCTTTCTGTAATACTTCTCCTGAAAACATTCCATTTCTTTTATCAAGTATCCTCTATCAAAACTAGTATCTTAACAAGTACTCTTTCAGTTCCATTAAGATAGACTTTTTAATAAAAAAATTATTTCACAAAGATAGATTTTTTGTGTTTTCTATAAAAATATTGTAAACTTCAAAAAAATTAATTAATTTTATTGATTAAAAACTATTGAAAACAATATATTTATTATACTAATTTAATATGTTTTTTTAATATGTGTGAAACACGAAAAATTCTATTTTTATTAAAGAGAGGGAATATGTTTTATTACCTTGACTGCATCAATGAACTGAGAGACGTTAGACTCCTTAACCAAGGACACAGTGCAGCCTCCCCATCCAGCTCCGGTTAGTCTTGCTCCTAGTGCTCCATTCTCCCTTGAAACTTGAACCAGTTCTTCTAGCTCAGGGCAACTGCAAGAATCAAATTAAGTTATAATAAATTTAAACTTCTCAAATGACATTTTTAAAAATTTTGTCACAAAATAGATTTCAAAGAAAAAAAAACCAAAGTAAATTTTTTTATTTTAAAAAAATTATTTTTTAAAAAAAATTTAAACCTCACAGCCAAATTCCAACTCATAACTCTAAATACTAAGTTTATATTAATTAACTTAAAAGGTATAAATGTATGTTTACACCTTTTAATAATATCTATTTTGGTCATTTAAAACTATTTTGGTGAATTTCTTTTTTTGTCTATATCTCTATCTTAAGGTATTCCTCTTGTAATAATCATCAATGTCTCACTCATTGGTATCACAACTAGCACTTTTTTTTGAACATCATCACAACTAGCACTTGTTATTAAAATTTATGTACCTGCACTCGTATAGGACACTGCAGCTGTAATGGCTCTCGTTCATGAGATCACCAAGTTTCTTTAACTTGTCTTCGTCACTGCACAGTTGTATGTTTCAAGGTCTTAAGTTAGGTTCCAAAAAGATTAATGGTAAAAAGTGTTTCTGACCTTAAGTTTGAATAGACAGTGTCCTTGAAACCATGAACTCTCCTAGCTTCAGAGTAAACGTGTGCAGCTCTCTATTGATGATTGTAAGCAAAGGAGCCTTATTGTTAACACTTTAAGGGTAACAAAAACACACAGGTTTTGTAATATGTTACCTGATGCAATTTGAAATGAGTTGCAGCATTTAGTACAGCTAAAGATGTTGGATCATTGTTCAAGATTGATGGTAACTTCTCCTCGACGATTTTCTCAATCTCCTCAGCTGTATATGGTTCTTCTTTCAGATATTCCTTCACAGCTAGAACAGGATCAGAAGAGCCATGATCACCAGCAAATGACACACATAATCCTTCCACATCAGAGAGAGTCTTAGCTTTTGATATTGCTTCTTTTGGTTCCATTCCAAGCTTAATGCCAAGTATGATCTACAAAGTATGTAGTTTAGCAGACAATGTTAACACATTACTGAAAGTAAGTCATGTTATAACTTACCGAAGCAAGTCGACATTCAACAACTCTGTTGTTGTAATTAGTAGCAGCTGTAACTGCCTTCTGAGACTCAGCAAGAGAGTGTGCAATAACAAAACTACCTCCTTCAGGGAGTTTCACATCGGTTGCACGGACAGGGTTGAAGTCAATAAGCTCAGCAAATCCAGTTTTAGCCATTATAGAGATTGCCTGTTGAAATAATGTTTAGGTGCAGTGGTAAGTGAGTGATGGAGTATTTGTAGAAAGTTTCTGACCTGGTCCATGCCACCAGACTGTGTTCCAATGTGTCTTTCACATTCACATGTAAGCTGTGCAAGTTCTTTCTGAAAGCAAAGTACTTAGCCAATTCAGTAATCAACAAAGAGAGCTGTGAGGTTCATTTCATCAAAGCAATACCTTTTCAAAGTTCTCACCAAAGACAGACATGATAGCAATCATTGATGAGCAGACAAAGGCAGCAGAACTTGACAAGCCAGAACCTAAACAACAATAAGAATAAACTTCAGGGTGAAATGATAACATGATGCATATAGGGGAGGCTAGATAGACCTGTAGGAACAATGCCATCAACAACCACATCAAGTCCAACAGGTGAATCAACAACATTCACTCCTTTTGACTTTGCATACTCATGGAACCCTTTGTACCTATAAGAATCAAGAATCATAAGGCACAACCTCTTTGACTCTTTGTTACTACTGATGGAAAACAGAGGAGAACCACTTACGCGCAAATGAAGTAATGACCCCATTTGTGATTCTGCAAGTCAATTTCCTGAAAAAAAATTGACATAGATGATAAGGCACACTAGTTACTATATCATTCCCAAAAGCTCTATTCTTGTGTGTGACAAACATAGAACATATAGCATGTTAGGCTTTTTCAAGCATATGTCCAATTCTTCCGAGGCCAATTCATACTATATTGTCTAATTTGAGCCCAACAAGCAAAACAGGTTTGGGCTCTTTCCAAAAACGCATATTACTAATCAGAGTTGGACATCTTTTTATATATATGATTAAACTTCGAATGAGACTTTTTGGATTCAGAAAGTAACTTAACAAAGGGATGATAACAAGGAGGAGATAATAAAACCTGGTGAGGATCAGCAGGATAAGTACACATGGAGTACTTATCATTAACATTTGCAATCCGGAGCTGATTCTGACCCTCAGCTTTCCGGATTGCAATAATGGTGTCCTGACGAATAGCCATAGGTAACACTGAGTATCCCTCATAGTCAATGTGCTCTCCAATCAGATTCACCCTTCCTAAACTCAAAAACAATACAATCTCTTTCAGAAACTAAGCAACCTGATCCAAGAGGCTAACGCTATCTAGAGATCATATCATCTCGTTTGTCTAAGCCATGTGGTTAGAGAAAGACAGAACAACGAATCAAACAGAATCTTGTTATTACCGGGAGAGCGAGCGAAGAGTTGGGGAGAACCATCAAAGACTTGGTTAAATTTGTCCTTCAAAACGTCGAACCGTGACTTAGCTTCATCGAGCTGAGATCCTTGGCCGTAGACAGGTTCAAGGGACGAGAAGATCGGGACAGCAACTTCTTCTTGTTTCGCCATATGTCTTTGTCGTCTCTATGGTTCACACTTGTCACGAAACGTCTTCTTCTTCTTTCTCTTGCGCCATTATTTATTACTACTTTATATATCCACCGATCTTGTTTTATTGGTTAGATCCGTTACGGATGATCGGTTACATTTATCGAATATCTTTTTTTTTGGGATATTCATGATCATATCCACGTATCTTTACTTATCCAAAACTCTGGATAATTAAACTAATTCTGTTCTATTTATTTTTGTAGTCTTTAATAACACATTAAATATTCATCCATGTTATGTTATGTTGTTGATAATAGTATATTACACAAATATATGACCTTACTTATGGAAAGGTTATATAAACTTTGTCACACAACATTCTAGTGAGGCTGAATAATTATTATTTTTATATGATTTATAAGTTAATTCTGTCATATTATTAAGCCATATTATTTTATAATTTATTAGTTAATTCTGTCTATCTGACAAAAGACTGTCTTCTAAAAACTAACCCATGATTAGAAAGCTATATTTGTAACAATCTAAGTTGTATTTGTAACAATCTTGAATAAACAACCAATTTACAGTTGCTCCATGGTGGAAAAACATGGGGATTGACTATAAATGGATGATCATGAACTGCAATTTCGATCATGGTTGAATTATCCAAACAGTTTAAAAATATACTCAGTTACTTCCAGGTGATGAAGGTCCAGATGATTAGTCCAGTTTCGCAGTTACAGAAAGAAAGAAATCCAGGTCAATAAAACCACAAATTGACCTTGAATATCTGAAAAAAAAATTATTTTACGTGTAAAAGAGATTAACCAACTTTAGGGATGAATGATTCCCATTAAAAAAATATATTTTACGTGTAAAAGAGATTAACCAACCAAAGGACAACTCGTGACGTATCTATATGAATCCAAAGCTTCTTGCATTGTGCAACAGGGTTTCATGATCATTGATGAATTGCACATCGTTATGTTATGTGTCTTCTTCTGCTTGGTCCGAATGAAAAATAAAGACGATACTGTTTGTTTATGTGTTCACTATGCAAAGGTGCTAGATCATTAAAAACAAACTATAGGCTAATGTATATATGTTTCTAAGTGAGATCATGTTCAAACCTATAAACCCTCTACAGAACAAACTTATACCACAAGCAAATCTTCAACTTTTAATTCTCTTGAAGAAAGCACTGAACAAACACTCATATTCCCACAAATCCATGCATGTTTGAAGAATCGAAAGCAGGTGGATATCACTCACCCAGCTTTCATATAACATATGAAAAAGAGTTTTTCAGCAATAGAATAATAATAAGAGGAAACTATAAAGGAAAGAAGAGGACAAGGCATGGCCACTCCCATGTGCTTCTTCATACTTTTCAAGTCACTTTCTGTATATTTTTTAAAAAAAAATCATACTTTTGCTTTCGTCATTTCCTTCTTCTTGTCGCTTAGTCATACTTTAGTGCTCTTTCTATATTGTATTGTAATATACAAAAGAAAAAGAAAGCAAAACAGATTCTATTACTTCATTAGTTGACAAAAACTCATATGTAACACACCAAGTATCGTATTATGATCCAATGAGTTTTAGAATAATTAGCTTTGAAAAGAAAACGCAGAAACAGTATGTACCTACGTAAATGAATGTTGTAACTTGTAACTTAAACTATTGGCTACTCAATTATGAACTAACTAACACTTAATTTTTGTTATATAGTATCATAGGGGTTACCATTACTAGTCTATTACATAAACATGTAGACGATAAAAAAGGGGATAAAACAAACAAACTTTTGTACTGCATTCCTTAGGATAGATACAAGAGAGGGAGGGTCACAATAAAGTTGACTAGATGATTGAGTGACAGATCTATCTCATCATTCAACACATCAATCATTCTCTAATCTAATGCATTCATCGCATGCTACCATAATCAAAATCAAAATCACTGTTGTAGTTGTAACACATTAATATATAGTTATATACTAATCTTACCTGTTGGTAGTCAAAAATCTAAAGAAAATTCTGATTCTCGTGTGTTCATATCTACCTCTTGTTAAATTTCACTTATGTAGTACCTAAGATGATATAGTACATGCCATTTTTGGGGGAGTTAAGGTACACAAGAGTTCAATATAGGTTTAGTCTAATCCAATGGTATAATATCTCATATAATGAGGTTAAAGACCTATTACCAGCAACTGCAGTACCTTAGATATCATCAATTAATTAAAAAAACCAATACTAATCTCCTACTATGTGAAATTTAAACTATAAATGGTAACATACATGATAACTGCGGAATAAGTGCGGTCTCCGCAAGTGCGGTCTCCGCAAGTGCGGTCTCCGCAAGTGCGGTCTCCGCAAGTGCGGTCTCCGCAAGTGCGGTCTCCGCAAGTGCGGTCTCCGCAAGTGCGGTCTCCGCAAGTGCGGTCTCCGCAAGTGCGGTCTCCGCAAGTGCGGTCTCCGCAAGTGCGGTCTCCGCAAGTGCGGTACAGTTCTAATAGTAACAAAAACATATAAACACATAGGTATATGTAACGATTTTCATTACTATTCACGGTGGTGTAGTCCGTCACTATTCGAAGCCTTAATGGTAATTATTTATCAATAAACATAGACTACTAAAAACATACTGTTTGTTGGAGCTTCGAATAGTGACGGACGGTACCACACCACACAGTCGTGAATAGAAATAAAAATTTGTTAACTCATTTTAAGGTTAAAACGAAGAAAGAACAAATCAAGAGTACTTACTTACACAGATTACACTCAAACGTATTATGTTTATATATAAATTATAATGAAAGTGGTTTTGGTGTACACAGAGAGAGACACAGAGATTGGCAGAATGGAAAATGACGATTTTAACCTCATCAGATCGGCGGAGGAGCTGAGTTTGAGCTGGAGAGAAGCTCGGCTAGAGACTTCATGGCTCTGACTTGCATCTCCAAAGCCTGTATGTAATCCGTTGCTTCTTCTAGAATAACCGGTACTGATTCTTTCTTGCAACCCGGAACTAACCGGCCGAGAACACGTACTTTCCGGTTAACCGTCGGTAAACTCTTCTTATTAAGTCTCACAACCGTCACTCTCCGCTTCTTCGATCTTCTGCTACTGCTCGCCGTCGTGATCATGGCCGGGGTAGTCGCCGGTCTCGGCCGTTTCTGTTTCCGGAATTTCAGTTTGATCCGGTTAGCCAAGATCGCTCTGCTCCACCGCGTCCTCCCGCGGGCGGAGACGGCAAGAGCGCGATCCGCGGCTTCGCGGACGGCTTTTCCACGTTTCTGAGCGGTTGGAGATGATGTTTCGGCGGAGGAGGAGGAGCTGAGGCGGACCTGTTGCAGCGCCTGGACCAGCTTGGACGAGTAGTTCCGCTGCTGCTTCTCCGATCTCCATCGCGCGTGGCTATCACCGTCTCCGGTGGTTACGGAAGCTGCGTTTCTATGAGACGATGAGGCGGAGGAAACAGAGTGTCTCTTCTTCCTTCGAACGAGATCAGTAGAGCTTGGGTTTGAATGCCTCGGAGGTTGAGTATCTGAGATCAGAGACGCCATAACCAGAGAGTTGATGCTGATCTTCTTATTTTTCTAAGCGTATTATAAAAAGAATGGATAATCTAGAGTTTCTGTGAAGTTGAGCAGAAGAGAATATTGGAAGGGAAAGGGAAGGAGAGAAGACATATATATAAAAGAAGCTAGGCGCTATCAAACGTCGTCGTGTTACTATGTGCTAGTATTCTTTTTTTTTTCTTCTTTTGTTTATTTATTAAACAAAGGCTAAATAGTAATGAAAATGATAAGATTTTTATACTATAATATAAATTAGTGGCTCTAGCCTATATATTTGGTTTTGTAATTATGAGATACATCAGTGTGACTTGAAGCAATGTTTATGTATAGTTAAAACACGTTTATCCTCAAGTACTACTATTAGCATGATCACCAATCATGAATTTTTTCACTAGACATCCATAATCTAACTAAAGACATAATGGTCACATAACATTTTCAATGTTTGACAATATAATGTTGCGACAGGAAGAGGTGATAAATGCTTAGGACACAAGATACTATGTACTTCACGAACTAGACGAGGTTACATTTAGTGCAGATATAGAAATGCTACAAAGATTCTAGTGTGGGTATAGGATTATCCATAATAATTGCTTGTTTCCCATTATATTTTTGGGCTCAATCGTAATCTGGAGTTGTTTCTTGCGATAAAAGTTAAAATGAGCTTATTTACATACAAAGATGTTTAAGAAGAAATATAACCCTTTTGGTAATGTATATGCGTCGTAAAGGTCGATTCTTTGGTGTACTGGAGGAGGAAGGTAGAGATTCAAATGGGAATGATAACGTGTAATATAACTATTGGAGAAGTCTATTTGTGACTTTCAGAGGTCGTTTAATGGACTGACAAGGCAAAAAGAGAGGGGGGGACAAAGACGCAAACTTTGGATTTTGTATTCAGTGCAATGATTTAGTAAAATGTTAAAAAGTTTTACTTAAATGCTACTTTATACCTAAAGTAAAATACCAAAAACAAAATGCATGTGCCATGTAGGGTTAGTGGCATTGCCTCTCTTTAAGGCTTTTTCTTTCTTTTGTTTTCCTCTGTCAAGATCATTGAAACAAAAGTGTATATATATATATATATATGAATATTAGAGTAATGATGAGTTTGTTGAATGTGTTTATGGGAGTGGCATATTGGTCCACATATCTTGCAGAAAAGGGAGCCTTTGAACTTCTCCCATTGTAATGCCATAAACATCTTCAAAGTAGCATTGATAAAACTAGTTTTAAGAGAGAAAAAAAAACAGTTTATCTGTTAGACAAGAAAGTACAACCATGTCATAAACTACTGTGTTAAGATTTTTCTGGTGTAAAATGTTGAAAATGGTATTCATACTTTATTAGGTCTTAAGGGTTAATTTTTGTACAAGTTATGTAGCATATTCACTGTACCTTAGAAAGGTATAAGTTACAATGATTGCACATGACAAATTAGTACTCCAGTTATCCACTAAAGGGCCAACTTGCTTTAATATAAACTTATCTATTTCGAATTTAAGAATATCTTTTCGTTTTTAGATACTTCAATTCCCTCAATACTTTAGAATCCAGCCAAATTTATATACACACATGATTTATTCAATCGGCTCATGACCAGTCTCGTTTATGAATTTAGTAAAAACAAACACTATTATCTTTAGCGGTCGTATATAATTCTCATGAGCTCTATTTCATTTCAAATCAAGCGACATTGAACGGATTTAGAGGCTAACCACTAAACGTGGCTCTTATCCCTATGTAGAAAAGTACATTTAAAAAAAGCTAGAACAACCCTATGAGTCTATGATCTATGTTTCTGTGCACCTAATAATAATACTCATTTCGATATAAACATAAAGCTTATCCATATTTCTTATGAGAATTAATTGTACCATGTATGGGGATGATACCATATTATACCGAGGATTTTCAGCGATGAATATATGTCTATGTTAAGTTTATGTTATACGTAGGATGTAATGTAACTAATACTTAAAAAAAAATTAACTAATACTATAAGATGGCTAATTGATGAGATAACGGATAACTGCCAATAGTTTATCAGTTATATATGTTTTTGGTAATTTTAATATCAACGAAACACTTCATCAGAGAAAAAAAATACGAAATACTTACTTACCTGTAGAATTTTTTTTTCATATGTAACCTTTCCAGCTATTACATGCTTCGCTTTAAAATAAGTAGTTGAGTTTTTGGTCCCTTGTTTCTCAGTGTGATAGTAACCAAGTCCTGTTAAATAGCACACATATAATTATTAATTGTTAGATTAGATTATAAGCATTTTGAAGCCTAACTCTTTAAGTTGTTATCATTGGTACAACAAAGAACGGTGAGCAAACGTGACAGGTAAATGAGAACCAATGACAAATTCACTTTTGTGAATCGGGAAGCTGAATTTTCAAAACCACAAGGTTTAATACCGAGTTTTGATTGATAGATGTGAAAAAAACATAGTATATATTTTCTAATGGGAACTCGAATTTCAAACCAAGACTTATTAAGCTTCTCCCAAAGAATAGTCAGACGAATGAACTATACAAATGCTACGAAAAAAGATAACAACCCTTGGTAATAATAACAAAAAAAATGGTCATTCATGATCTAATCAATGTCAAGACACTAGGATAAGACCGATGTTTATTGACAAAAGAGAAAGGTAATGCATCTCCAATAATTGGTGTGCCCACTAATTCAAATCACTAAGCCTGGATTTTTTCTTTAATTACACAGGAACTTTACTTCAAAAGTAAACCAACAAGAGCTCTTTTTCTTTAACACATGTCACATTAGTTTTTGTTTATCTGGTGTTTAGTGGCCTACTACTATAGTCTCCCAGTAGAAAAACCCAATACAGTCTGGATGATTCTGTCATTCACCTTTTCTAAATACATTAATAGTTTCAAATTTTGATACATTGTATCATGATCCATAATGGAGAAGGAACCTACCTTAATACCACCAAGAGCTACTCCTAAACATTAATGAAAATATATCAAATCAAGTAATTACCCAAAAAGCTTCACAGGCTGGACTTTGCATAGGATTTGTCTGGCCTAATATACGTAAATAGTAAGGAACAGCTTGCATAATAATGCAAACAAAGTCTAGCACATGTCTTGGTAAGATCTAAAACCTATCAATTTGAGAAGCAACAGAAAACAAGGCATGGCAAGTAGATGAAACAGAGGTAAGGATGGAATGCATCAAAGTAGATTAGGACCTAGAGAAATAAATGCTACAGAAGCCTATGTATTGGATCTGTGATGCAGAGAAGAGTATACTTTTGTCTAACACGAGTCACCATGATTACAAGACCAAATGTCATATTATGTGTGCTTATAAAGTGTTAAGGGATCCCTCATTCTAACCAGCAGCTTTAAGGCCTACTTGTAGACTCACTATACCATCAACTTACCAATAGATCTTGTAAGACCACTTGGTTTGGGCCTACCATGTGCTTAAGATTAAAACTTCCTATCATAAGGCCCATGAAGTTTGAATTTCTACCAAAGATGACTTCACTGAGATACCTGTACTAATTTTGCTATCGAATATGTGGTTCAAATACTCAAAGAGCTCTGCAATTTTTTAGAACTGTTTAATTCTCTGGTAGAAACATTCCACTACTTGACTGAAATATGTTATAGTGATGAAGTTCTAGAGATAATACTAGCCAACTCAGAGATGCAACTTATGAAAGCAAGTCAATCTGCAACCTCAATCATATGCAAGATTGGTACTGATGTTATTATCATGTTATGAAAAGGAAACCATCACCAACGTAATAAAGATAGTAAAATCTAAAAGTGAGTTACCTTACATCCATGTAAAGTGATATGAATCCTTCAAGTTGGAAGTGGTCCGCGGTAACCAACTCTCTCTCCTGACCTGACGGAGACCACAATCGCAGCTAAGACAGTCCAAAGGATAAAAATCAAAAGCACAATGCCGGATTTGCGAGTAAGAAATTCATCGATCCAGTTGCTTTCTTCAGGATTCTCAACTGAAGAGATGAGTTTCTTCAGGTCAATGATCTCTGCGCGCAAGGACTCCACGGAAGCAGGCAAGTCCATGATCGACTGAATCCGATCAGCGTCGATGTGAAAGTCCTTATGAGTAACGGTTGAAACTGGAGATTCATCAGTCAGAAGAGAAATCTCTGGCAAAAGGTCTAGGCTCGATCCTTGCACAAAACTCTGAGATAAGCAACGTAAATTCAAATCATCATACAGTACTAAACACACGGAATCGCTTCTGACTTTGTTCTTATCCGTTACTAAGCACACATCGAATCGATTCAATCGCAAACAGTAAAGATCTAATCTAAACGGATCTGAGAATCTGCAGGAAACTTCGACGGAGGCGAAACCTAGCTAAAACGCGAGAGGAAGCGTACCTCGGCTTCGGACTCGGAGATCGCGCCGGAAACCTGAGAGATCGGAGTCGAATCCATCGGATCCTTCATGCTTTCCACTGACACGTCGGAGAAGGTCGCGCTCTGTCTCTTCTCCACAACCTTCAGTCCAGAGAAGTAAATTACGGCAAAGGAAGAAGAAGAAGAAGAAACAAAATGGAGATTTAAGGATTGATACGTTCAAGTTACCTTCCGATTCTTCATCTCAGGATCCTTGATGAGTCTCTTCGTTGCAGGCTCAGATGAGCGCGCAGAGTTTTTCCTGGGAATTTGAATTTCCTTCATCTCTCCAGCGGTTTCAAATTTTTGAAATTTTCGCAACTGTGAAAAATTGTGAGGGAAAATATATTTGTAGTAGTACGCTACTTCCATAGGCTAAGAGCCCATAAGTATATACTTAAGGCCCAGCCCAATACATATACGAAAGATATTTGTAGTAGTACGCTATTTCCATCGGCTAAGAGCCCATAAGTATATACTTAAGGCCCAGCCCAATACATATACAGCAGTTCACTAACCAGTAGAAGATCGAGTTACTAAACTAAACCGACGTTTAGTAGTGGAATTAGATTCCGGTTCAGTTTTGTTATTGTTTAGCCTTTAGGGTTACTGACCTTGAAGCTCGAACACACTATCGAACCACAAAACCTCTCTCTATCTAGCTGGAGACTTCAATCGAGAGGAGAAGAGTGTGAAGCAATGGAGGGAGCAGAAGAAGCTGGAGCGGAGATAATGGTTGATTCAAAGGACTTGCAGCAACAAAGCAAAGCTTTAGACAAGCTAACCGATCGCGTCGAGGATCGCCAGCTCGATTCTAATCGTGTTCAATCGGTTTGTTGCTCTTTCGTTCATCTACATCATTATTGAGCTCAGTTAGTAAAATTGATTGGGCTTACAAGGTCAATGTCCGTGTTTCAGGCCATGGCTTCGATTGCTGCTTCTAGGGAGGCTGACCTAAATGCTAAGAGATTGAGGTAAGTGCTAAGAGATTGAGACTGTATGTACCTAATGTCTATGTAATTTGCTCTAGGGGTTGGTACACGTGTCCAGTAAAATGAGTTTCATAGGATCTCTTTGATTATTTACATGACTCACATCTAGGTTTTAGTATTGGCGTCATATGTTAATTTACGGGTCACATATCATCTTCTGTGTTGTATATTTGACTGACAAGTTGCTGGAACTTTATATGTAGGGAGAAGGAACTGGCTTCTGTTAAGATCAATGTTGCAGATGTTGAGATCATTGTAAACGAACTCGAGGTTTGGCTTCTTCATTTTTCCAATCACTAGCTGAAAAACACTCATTACTCTGGTGGCTGTGTGCTAAAAGTCTCAAGTTTTGTCAACATTGTAAACATCGAGCAGCTGGAGAAGAATGTGGTGGAGAGAACTCTAAGGGAGCACAAAGGCGATGCAGTTGCTGCAACTAGAGAATTGCTTTCACGATATCCTCTATGATGGACCCAGTACCAGCTTTACTACTTGCAGTTTCTTTTGTGTGTGTGTGTATGGTTTGAGAGATCCGAATATTTAACTCAAGTTTCAGTACTAAACTATGAGATATTATAGCAACAGAGGCACATGCTAAGCAAAACCAATTATCAAGTTTAAAATTAATCGGCTGTAATTGATAATTGCTAGGAAAATCCCCTAACAGATATTCCTCAATGATGTCGCAATATTCACTCACAATTCATCTGTACAAAACCATCAAATGGTTCTACCACGCTTGATCGCATACATAGATTAATAATTATAACAAATGGAAGTATACACGCTTGCACACCTACCCAACGAGAGTGCATATTCAAGCAAGTGACATGTTTGCAATCAACTTTGACATCAAATCCCTTTCACGCACTTTCCTTTTAAGCCTCTTCGATAGAATGATATAGCAAAAACCAATCACCACAATTACACTAACCAACCTGAGCCAATACGTTTCTTTTTTTGGCCATTTGTGTAAATGACCCAAGCACATCACTACCTGCTTTTAGAACCAGTCCCACAATTCCAGTGGCTGCCTCCAGCTCACCAGTCTCCTCCACGTTGTAATCGAACCCCACCCACTTTTTACTGCCAATTCTCTACCTTTCTTTGTTTTCATGAACTATCTTTCAGTCTTAAAATGGCGCCTTCATGAACAAAAGAGTCAACTTTTGTTCTCTTTAGTTGTCCTTGAGGGGGGAGTTGTCACGTAAGGCAGCACGAGTAGCTTGGAGCTGTATTGTGGACTTTCTTTGCATCTCTCTTAGCTTATCCATCAATTCTTGGAATGTTGGTCTCAGCTTTGTATCGCTACAGTGTTGGACAAACCAAACGAGAAACATAAATTAATGTCACCATTAGCTTGTGAAATATGAAGAAGAACCGTAACAATTAAAAGGTTATATTCCTCTACCAAGGATTATGTGGTGTTCAGTATGTGAAATGTACCTGTGCCAACAGCTCTCCATCAATGCGATCCATAAGGGATCAATGTCTTTTGGAATTTCCAGCCTCTGGTTCATAAACCCCACAGCACCAATCACCTACACATTTTTCAAATAAGTATCTCTTCACATTTGACCCGTGTATGTTTTATGGAAATGCAGCAATGAGAACATGACATCAAATTTGTAGAGATGTTAGACTTGTACTATTCAATAACACATTTAACTTGTATTTTTACACATTACACCAAGTATAATGGTTTTATGGTTCTTGTAGAGTTGCCGTGCATTATTAGACAACCTAGTTTATAAATATGATTTATCTTCTTTTAGCTTAATCCTATCTATAAAAATGATACCTGCATAGCGTTGAGAGTTTCCCATGGGATCTTCTCCGTGGCAAGTTCCCAGAGTACTACTCCAAAGCTGTAAATATCAGACCTGTATCAATGAATTAATAAGAGCTAGTTAGCATTGAAGGCTACAGAAAAATTAATCAAGGGAATTAAACCAAGCAGAACACGAGAATATACTTCTCATCAGCAGACTCGTTTCGAAGAACTTCTGGTGCCATCCATTGAGGCTGCAGAACAGGTAAAACAGTAATAAAAGATTATTGTGAGATGCTGGCTTAAAAGTCAGAATTCAAATGGAAACGAGCATTGGGTCAAGTACCGTTCCCTTCCCGGACTTGGTAGTTAGGTATGTCTCATGCTTGATACGCGAAAGACCAAAGTCAGCTACCTGTTAAGATGTCACAGTAAGTTAACGATGTTTCTAGGTCCTTTTTGCACATCTGAGTCTCACTTTATCCGTTCACTCATTCGCATAACGTATTGTTTATCTAATGCTTCGTTTAAGAAAGCGATATATATTTTTATGAATAGAAAGAAAGTTATTATCCATCTGAATTACGAGGAAACAAAGGTATATCAAGATGAATATCTCACTTTAACGGTCCAGTTCCTGTCTACCAGCAGATTTGACGACTTCAGATCACGATGGACGATGGGTGGACTACAATGGTGAAGATAATTCATACCACGAGCCTGTATGAATGATTAATATGCTGGATGAGATGATGACGGAGTCAAATAGATGGTTAAAAGAAGGATCACAAGACAATTACAAAGTACTAATCAAATAAAGCATCCTTAGAAAATTGTCAACTGTCAGTCGTCAAGGATCATCGAAATGGAAAATTTACAAGTAAATTGAATGTAACTAATACTTACAATGTCCAAAGCCATATGGATACGCCGCCTCCAATCCAGTTTTGATGGGTTCCTCTGTAGTAGGCGGAAGAGACTTCCACTGCAAATAGTAATTCGAATCATTAGGAGCATGGTTCAGAGCTACAGTTTGAAGGCCTAAAAGCCCAAAGACGTGAGAGTAGTAACTAAAAGGGATGAGACCAGACCGTGGAAGGAACTCCGACACTATACAGAGGCGCGGAGGTGAAGTCACAGCTCCCATAAACAGCAAGACGTTAGGATGTCTAAGTCTTTTCATCAACAATACCTTCATAATAAAACAAGACTAACATAAATAATAAAGAATTTGGATATAGCTGTTTTCAGAAATGATTTTTTTATTCGGTGCCATGCAGTTTGTAACTGATCATTCTTTAGTACAGAAAACTGGTGAGTTGAAGAATCAATCTTAGTAATGTGATGTGAAAGACCGAGGTATGTTGCCTCTACCAATAACAAATAAAAATGTCAAATGCCTTCTGCCAAACTACACTCAGAGCAATCATTATTGGCGACGGACTAAAAACAATACCTCTTGTTTAAAAGATTGTATAACGTCTTCTGAATATTCTTGCTTGGAAAACACTTTAACAGCTACATCCTGCGATGACATTACCAGCACTCAATAAGACAGGTCTCTGAACTTACAATTTTTGTTTAGTTATCAGGAAAGCATGTATAAATATATAAACACACATATTCTGCAATATCACGAGAAGCCAAAAACTTACAGATCCAAACCAGAGACCGTGATAGACAGTGCCACATGAACCTGTAAAATGGAAAATTGCATGTTAGCATAAAGGAGGCAGAATATCACATAAAATATGAAGCTACAGAGAATGATGTGTGGCAAACGAGATAATCTATTTAAGAGAATAAATCACCTTGTCCGATTTGTTCTCCAATTGTCAAATCCTCCCACGAAATTTCATATTCCAAACCATCACTATCGGTATCATCAATCTTGTTCATCACACTGCTGCTGGTACTTCCACAGCTACTAGCGCTGCTTGTACTGTTTGCATTTAAAGAGGAAGACCACATACTACCTCCCTCATTATTTGTAGCCGGCTTATTACTTTCAAAGGCATGGCTTTCAGACTTAACAACAGAAGCGGGAATAATCTGGTGAGTCTTATCTTTCCCTTGTCCATTTTGTACCCAAGGCCATACAGAATGAGTTGGCCTTCCTTTTGAACCTTCCTGCTCGTTCCCTTTCCATGGCCATGACAAACCTTTCTTTACCATCCATTCTTCAGCTTTTGAGGTGAGAACCTTATGGATCGCAGGCTTTTCATCACTCTCGTCACTGGAATCTTTGAAGGGTTTTTCGTTACATGTGAATACACCAAAAGGAGACTGGACAAAATCCCCTCTTGGTGTGCTGGCACCACTTGATGCTGCATCGTCCCTGTGGTCAGACTGAGTAGCACCGAAGACACCATGATCTGAATGATGACTATCCCCACTGCCACCCTCAGAGAGTGTAGCACTACTCTCACCTTGCCGCATTTTCGACCTTACCTTGTTGCTCACCTTGGATGCCTGCAATTCAAAAACTAGTCAAAATACGCAACAGCAAAATAAAAGATGAGAACCAACAATTGAACTAACCAAATTTGATATCTTTGACGCTATAGCAGTTTGTATAGGCTGATCAGAGTCAAGGCCAAGTTTTGATATAACAGCTTCTTTGGAATCCAAACCAAGTTTAGAAGCAAAACTATTCCTTGCAGGTACAAAGCTCGTTTCATCTTCTTGCGCCTTTAACTTAGCCAGAGCTATCTCCGGGTTCAGATAAGCCGCCGTGTTACTTGTGATACAAATGATCCCTATAAGAGTACCGTCATCATCATAAAACGGGGAACACGTAGTGACAGCTGAGAATCTCTCCCCTGATTTACTCTTGACAGGAAACTCGCCGGTCCAGCTCTCTCCACGTACACACCGTCGAGCAATGTTCATAGCAAAAGCAGCATCACGATCATCAGCAATAACATTAATTGGATTCTCCCCAAGTGCTTCTGCTGCAGTGTAGCCGTAAAGCTTCTCCGCCATAGCGTTCCTGAAACAACAATTCATGTAACCAAATGAACAATGCAGGCACCGTCAACAACCAAATCCAGAATCTAACTAAACATTCTATCTTCCAAAACAATCCTCCAGCAATTCACGAGATCGAACCTACACTCACCAGAAGATGATTCGCATGTTTAGATCGAAAGCATGAACAGCTTGCGCCATCGATTGCAAGATATTCAAATACTGTTTACCACTAAACTTCCCAGCCGATGGTCCTCCTCCGCCGCCGCCGTTATCGCCGCCTCCAGCTCTCAGATTGATCGGACCTTGGATACGGCTGTCCTTACGCAACGGCGAAGCGTGACGAAACGAGGCGGCGCCGTTCTTCCTCCAAACAGGACCTCCGTCTCCGCCGACGTTTCTCCTCGGCGGACGATGCGGCGAGACCGAATGCGATCGCTGCCTAATCTCAGTCGATACCTTGAGCCTCGACATCTCTTGCTTCAGATGCTCTTGACTTTCCTCGAGCTCGAGTATCTTCTTGAGAAGCTGCTCCGCAGGTGGAGTATCCATTGCGGATCGAATCTGAAAGGTGAGCGAGTTGAATCGGTGGATCGTTACGAGTTGAATCGGACGTTGGTCAACTAAAAATATCTCTCAAAGGAAGAATCGGTTTAATGGAATGATTTGATTTGACTCTCTCTCTCTCTCTCTCTCAGCAGAAAGATAGAGATAAAGTCTTTTCTCTCTCTAGAAGAGAAATGGAATGAGAAGAAATTGACGCGATAAATGTTCTTTCAATGGTCAACAATAATGGAGGAAGCTTTTCTCCTCGGGTTATTATCTTTGCTTCTTTTGATCGCTTTTTTTCTCCTTGTTCTTTTTTTCATTTTTGCTACTTTTAAAATATTTTTTTTTTAAATATCATATACAGCCTTAGAAATTTTTTTGTCACTAAAATAGATTACAATGAAAAAAATAATTAAAATAAATTTTACTGAATGCTGTAAATATAAATATAAATTTTGAGTTAGCTAATCTACATTTAAGATTTAAAATTATGAAATGAGATTTTAGAGATGAATTTTAAAAAATTTAAAAATAAAAATAAATATTAAAAATTTTAAATAAAAATATTTCTTTTAATTCTTTTTTTCTTTTTAATGATATTTTGATAACAAAAACTTTAACAAGTCTATTCTAAAATTTTGTCCATATTTAAACGGTTTATTTATTTTTGTTGTATTTAATTTGGACATAGTCTAGATTAGATTTGCTTTTAAGCAAAAAAATCTAAATTAAATTGTAAATGTTGATTCATTTTAAATTAAATTTATTTTCTTTCCATTGACTGTTCCATATACTTATAAGTGAGATTTCTGTTCCAAATAATAAAGAAGGGAATTCTACTAAAAAGCTATATAAGAGGAAATAATAAGCAACCAAAGAAATGGACACATGTTGATTTGTTCCTATCTTCTTGGGGGTCTTGTCTTATGTTTTTGTGATCAAGATTGTGTCATGTTTTAGAATTGAGTTATTCTGTTTGTAACTGAATCTTAATTCTTGATTTTCGGGTTGATTTATAAAATTTCAATTTAGAAAAATTTGTGCCCTGTTTTGTCATTCTCCATACCCACATCCACTATTATTATTATGAGTAAGATTAAAAAAATAATAATATGTAGATTTGATGAAGTATTACGTCGTTAATGTTCATGTTTTATTTGACAAGCATTTTCTAATGCTTAATGCTACCATGAGCTAGCATGCACACTCATTCTCTTGTTGGATTTGCTTTTCCATATACAGTAAGAAATTCGCTAGATATATTAAAAACTAATGTTGACTATATATATATATACATTATTAATGTGTTTTCTAGAGACTATCACATAGCATAGTAATAATAAAAATGCAAAAGGACAATCCATATCTTGAAAATTATGGTGTATGTATGGTCATACATTTTTACGAGAACCTTATGAAATAAGTGGAGACAATATATGTGGAACAGAATTACTATAAAATAAACAATACAAATAAAATAAAGGACAATTTTTAAATAGATTTTTTAAAAAATTGTCACAAAAATACATTTTAGAGAAAAAATAAGCAAAATAGATTTATTTTTGATTTTTTTAATTTTAAATTTTATATTCAAAACTTTATTCTATAACCAAAAATTCTAAGTCTAAATTAGTTAATTCAAGAAGTATAAATGTATATTTATACTCTTTAATAAAGTATATTTTAATTATTTTTTCATAAAAATTATTTTAATGACAAACTTTTTTTAGATCTATGTTAAAGTATTCCTCTAAAATAAATAACATTTTGCTAGGAAACTAAATTAGTTTTGTTGTGAGTAATTCTTCCTGGATGGATAACATAATATATATATAAGAAGCAGGTGTTAAAAAGCAAAGATTTCATGTGGTGATATGGATGACTCTTCTTGTTTGCTTTTGCAACTAGACGAACTGGTTTTGCTAATTAGGACCCGCCAAGATGTTACTTAACTCGATGTTACAAAGCACTAGATCACATGTTTGTTATGACACCTAACTCTTGATATGGGTGAACATTTTCTTTTTACTTTGTTTTGATTTCTTAACTAATCACAGTAGTTTATTTTATTGTCACTAAGGACCAGACAATCTCTCGTTCTTACAAAGCTAAAATCGAATTCTGAAATCATAATTGTCATCCACATCCAAATCCCTAAAAACGTTCTGTTATATGACATGTGAACTTCAAATAAGAAAGAAAAGAATTGTGATTTGGGTAAGAGACACAATAATCAAAAAAATCCAATGTTTATTATTTTGCGGTAAAACTATGTTAATATTTGAGATCGACCGCTTACTTTGGACAGTTTTATGTATGAGAGAAATGATAACTTCAATCTGTTTTAAGACGAATTGTTTGGATTTAATGGACATGACTATGAATTTGATGGACTAACCAATTTTCGTGTTGGAGATCAAGATGAACGAGTATAGGAGAATTTCGAAGATATAAACCTGATTCATATTCTTCAAAGTAGAAATAGTCGACGGACTTGCTTAGCAAAAGAATAAAAGTGAAAGTTATATTTTTTTATATAGATCAGATCAAGTAAACGGAGGTGTTCGTCTGACCAACTTGATCTAGTTGAAATGACAGCGATAAAAAAAACTATGTTAATATAACCAATTGAACCATGATCGAGAAACTAATCTGAATAAAAAGGTTTATTATTTTAATACAAAGGTTTGACTTAAAATTGCTGAACGTAGGGTTGGCCGGTTCTAGGTACTTGAGAATTTGATGGTGAGGCAGACAAGAACAAAAATTGCAATCACTCAAAGAATCATCATAATACGTAAGAAAGATATATATAGCGTTAATAAAAGGTGCTAAACAACTGTTTACGTATTTTTAATCTAAATCTTGAATGGATCATACTTCTTTTTGCAATCATCTTTAGTTTTCTAAAGAAACCAATAACTTCGAACCAGTAATATCCAAATTACTAAACGAAAACTAATAACTATGCCACCTTATTCCAATTTAGCATTTATTAATAAAGAACATGTGATATCAGCAAGAAAAGAATATAAAAAATATGATAAGAATTTAAAAAGGTGAGTTAGTTACGTTGCCAATATTTTGGCCGACATACATTAGTCTAAGATAGAGATTGCAATATTAATGTAGTTGAAGCGGCGACTTCAAATTTATTTTGCTTTCTATTTCAGTTTTATTTTAAAATTCTAATAGTTGTATATGTTTTTTATTTATTTGTTGTAACTTTAAATTTGAGTCTTGTAAGTTTTAACTTTAAGAAGAAAGTGAATTAAATATGTTTGTGTTTTGTAGTTAGTTTATGTCTCGTTGTTAGATCAATGTTAACACACAAGAACTTTATCCCCAGGTTATCATCGTGGGTATATATATCCACTGGTACGTACGTAAATGTTGCAGTACTGATAAATTTCATTCATGCATGCAAGGTAAATGCGTAGTTGTATATATGGATTATTATAGGTAAGATATAAAATCGAAAACTAAAAGAAGACGAATGTGGAGGCTCCTCTGCCCTTGTGGATCATAGTTGCAATATTTGGTGGCACTTTCTTGGGTTAAATTTTCACTATTGAGAGGTGTTAGTTAAATAATAGGTCAGATTATGTTGAAACTTTATAGAAAATATATATGTATTGTTGTCTGGCAAGGTCGGCACGAGTAGCTTAGAATTGTATTGTATTCCTTTGTAGATCTCTTAAGAGCATCCTCGTCAATAAGAGCTGAATTACATTCTCTTCTATATTATATAATCATGATATAAAATTATATTTTAATTAAATTAAAATACAAAGAAAATTAGTACAAATAACATAAAGACACATCTTATGAAGAGTCTCTCAAATTGTTCTATGGGTATTGCATACAAAAGACGTCTCTATCCAATTTTTGTCTCTCTCATACTATTACGTTTAATTTATTATTTATTTAACAAGAAACTTTTTCAAATATCATCCACTGCGGATGACCTTTAGAACATTATCAACAAGAGTATTTTTCCAAGTAATTTTTAACTAATTTAGTAATAATAAATTTTATGTAATTTAATTAAAATTTAAATTTAAATCACAAAAATTAACGTAAACCAATGAAAAAGAGCCATGTATAAAAGAGATATCTTACAAATTTTTTTGTTGAGGATGGTAGCAGAGAATTTTATTTGTTTATAGTAGTAACACATTTCATTTATGTCTTTACAAATTTATTGTAGGTATAAAAAGTTGATACATGCATCGAGTTGAGAGTTTCCCATGGGATCGTACCTGTGGCAAGCTCCTAGAGTACTACTCCAAAGCTGCAAATATCTAAGAGCATCAACATCGGTTATTTCTGATAACATGATAACTGAGTTTCTTAACAAAATTAATAATGGTTTAAATGATATTTTGACTAATTAAATTAAAAGATAAAATAAAAGATCAAATATGTGCAATGAAGGAAGCACATATGTTTAGACAGTTTCTTTGAATTGTGAAATTGTCTCTCAATGAAAAGACGATTCTCGTAACTTTTCTATCATCTCACGAACTATTGATTTTTTTTAATGTTTTTATGACGAGAGACCCTTACTAGATGCTGGTGCACTAAACAGCTAGTTAACACTGAAGGCCAGCAGAACAACTAGTCAAGGGAACTTAAACAGACAGAACACGAGAACATACTTCTCATTAGCAGACTCATTTGGAAGAACTTATGGTGCCATCCACTGAGGCTGCAGAACATGCAAAAGTGCAATCAAAGATCATTAAAAGATGTTGACTATAAAAAGGGATTTAAATCGAGAAGAGTGTAGAGTAACTACCGTTCCTCTTCCGAACTTGGTGGCTAGGTATGTCTCATGCTTGATACGAGAAAGACCAAAGGCAGCTAGCTATTAGAGATGTCATTGTAAGAGCATCTCCAATGGTGATACCCACCATTAAAGTTTTTAAGTTTTTTTTTCTAATTTTTTTTTCTTTTTCAGATTTTTTAAAAAATATATATATCAATTAATCGCGGACCGCCACGTGTCGCGGGGGCCTGCAAACAGTGTAAAGACTCCATAAAAATCGATTCTTATTTAAAGATTTTAAAGATCGAATCTTTAACTTTTAGTAGAATCCATTGATTATTTAACTATTTTTTTCTAAGGATTCCCTCCTTAGAAATTCCCCGTTGGAGATGCTCTAAGTTTCTAAGTACATTCACTTATTTTAGCTGGTTTGCTATGAACTATGAACTTCCATAGTTATAAACGTGGTTTTTCAAACTTAAGTTTGCTATTTAAAAAAAAACTCAACGAAAGGTCAACAATGATTGAAGAATTGAAATGGTGGTTTAGCAGATTTCAAGGCTATACTTAGAACATGGATTTTAATTGAACAATACGAATGGTTTTAAATACATGAGAGAACGGTGACGTGTTTGACCTATTTTAACGCAAAACCTTCACAACATTTTACTACCCATCCATCCCTCTTAAAAGATTATTTGGTCTCTTTTATCTTCCAAGAAACCCAAATTTTTTTTCCTCAAAAGGGAGGAAAAAGTAGGTTAAAGAAAATAATGGAGTCGAATAAAACGTTTTGGATCATCTTGATCGTCACGGTTTCTACTTTGGTGGAGTCCAAATCTGTGCCTCTCAGAGGTTCTTACGTTGCAAGGTCTCTGCTCTCTGTCTCTCCACCTCCAGAGTCTCCATCTTCGTCGCCAGCTCCTGGACCGGAAGTTGAAAACACGATTGCTATCCCGGCAAGTTCTCCCACGGAGATTGATATAAACTCTCCCTCGCCGTCACCAGGGGCTCCTGAAAGTTCCATTTCTCCTGCTAATGCTCCAACGATCATCTCTCCTTCTCCGTCACCAGAGGCTCCTGCAGCTAATGCTCCATCGACGGACTCTCTTTCTCCATCACTAGAGGAAGATATGGACTCTCCCTCCCCATCACCAGAGGCTCCCGCAGATTCAACTAATCCTCTGACGGAGATGGAGACAGACTCTCCATCTCCGTCACCAGAGGGTCCTCAGGAAAATCCTGAGGCTCCATCTGGCAAAACATTTATGAGTTCAGCTACAACTCTTCTGAAACAGACAATGTTGTCTCCTGAGATCAAAACCATTTGCAGCAAAACCGATAACCCTGAGCTATGCGAGTCTTCCATTAGTCCTCTCTTAACGTCTGCATTAAAACCCGACGCTTCCTCCGTCCTCGTCCTCGCCATTCAAGCTTCCATCGACGCCACCAAGGCGGTGATTCCCACCGTGAACAAAGTAGCCGCAGCCGATTGTCAAGAGCTCTACGATGACGCAGTGACGAACTTGGAGGACGCGATTAACGCCGTCAAGGAAAGTGACATTGCCACCGTTAACGTTAACTTGAGCGCGGCCATGACGGATTATGTCACGTGCAACGATGGTTTTGAGGAGTCTGGTGAGCCTAACCCCTTGGCTGACGTTGCTGGTAAGCTTACCAAGATGGTTAGTAACTGTCTCGCTATCTCTTCATTGATCAAGTGATGGATATATACACGGCGTTACCTTTTTTTCAAATGTTGAGAATATTAAAACAATTCAAAAATGTGATGTCTCGTTATCTCTTACGTTGTATTCATATATATATAACGAGATGTGAAGGTTTAGGCGTTATGGTGTGTAACGATATTACATGCATCGATCTATCTCCTCGTTGTTATATTGTCATGGTGTATGTGTGGATATTGATTTTTCGTGAAACAAAGTGATATATATATATATATATATATATATATATATGTATAAATGTAAACTACATTATCATTTTCTTATCTTATGGGGTGGTGTCCTTCAGACAATTTGGTGATTAACGTTTGGTTGCTTTTGTAAAATGAACATGTGCGCTGACAAATATGCACTATATAGATAAAATAATTGTTCTAGAAATCCCTAGACAAAGTATTATTGTTTGGGCAGACGAATATACCAATTTTTGAATGTTTTAACCAATTTTTTAAATATAGTTGTAAAAATCGTTTCGTTTAAATACGATCTATGGATAACTTGGACGTTTAAACACCTCCCAAAAAAAATTAGGATTAGAAGAAATTTTTTTTTATGTTTTTAATTAGAATTGGTTGTTGATGACAAGATACCAAGCAAAAAAAAAGATAGTAGGCTTATGAATTGGGCCTAAATATTTAAGGGCCCAACACAAAAGTGCAGTTAATGAACGTCTTACACTTACTTCCGACAAGAAACACGGTCGTCTCGCCGGCGACATTTAAACGTCGCGGCATGGTAGTGAGGACGACTCAAAAAAAATGAAAAAAAAAGAAAAAAAAAAGAGAAAGAGGAGAAGGAAGAGGTGAGAAAAAATGGAGGAGATAAAGATATATTCCACATATACCCTTCACTTAAAGCCAATCCACATACTTCATCTCTTTCGAGACCCTTCTTCTTCTTCTTCTCCTCAAGTTCATCTAGGGTTTATTCTCTCTTCCGTCTCTCGCCGCGAGTAAGTTCTATCCCTTTCTCTCCATGCTCTATGTGCTTCTCATATCTCACAGTTCCACTACTGCTGCTACGAAAGCTCGTAGGTTCAGTTTCAAATGAATCTTTATAAATTTCCTTGGGAAATAAAAAAAAAAACAGAACCTGAAGTTTAGTTTTGTCTGAAAATTGATTTGAGTATACCTCCAACATGTCTTCATGAAACGTCTTACCCTCTCTTCAGAACCGGATCTGGGCACAGACGGGTGAAACATTGGCCTCGGCCTTCATTTTTTTTTGAAATTCTCTTAAATTACAAAAAAAATCTTTTTATAAAACTTTTTAAAAAATTGTTTCGAGCTCCCGAAATTTCAAATTCGGCTCTCCTTCTCTTTCAATTGTTATTGTTCAGTGTTACTTTGTGTATAACTAACTAACTAACTAACTCTTGTCGGGTATTCTCCTGCAGTTAATCTTTCAACAGCTGTCTTGAAATTTGAAGATAATGGAGCCAGAGACAGTCTCTGAAGGTTCTGCTTCTACTTTAGCTGGCTTTATGGATAGGAGAAAGAGAAGCTCTCTGATTCGTCGTCCCCGCGATGTAAAAGAAAGCTTTCATTGTTCCACTTTTATGCCACCCTCAACACAGGCAAACGTTGCTCCTAGCGATGAAGCTAGCTCAAGTTCCAACACACTGAAACTGAAGCTTAAGCTTGGGGGTAGTGTTACTCGTACTATCCAAACCAACTCAGAGGTTATTGTTCTGTCCTGTCTATTAACTAGCCTCTGTTCTGTCCATATTCATGCAGTAATGGTTATAGTGAACTTGTTTCATGTTTGAGACTGATGTGCAGGATAACGGGGAGAGATGTGTTCAGAAAACTATGTGTCTAGGAGAGATAGACCGACCTAGAGTGAATCCCTCTGATGCTGTGAGAGGAGCATCAATGTGTGAGAAGAGAAAACAAGGTCTTAAGAAACGTTTGTTGGATTCAGGGGAAGACAGTGATGATGAAGGAGATGAGGAGATTAGATACCTGGAAAAAATCAAGTCTAAAAGGGTCAAACGGGACCATCATGACCACAACATGGAGCATCTCTCATTAGACAATCATGCTGTCACTGAAAGGGATAAGCTGAGGATGGGAATGGTTGATTCGTTTGCGGAAGGATCACCTAGTGGACACATTCCTACAACACGTACTCGAGCTCTCCTGTCTGTAAAAGATCCGTATTCTTCCATCGGGTCGGGTCCTCTTGAGTTTCCTGATGGCTTACCTTGCCCATCTTCTAAAAGTGAGTTGCACATTATTCCCCCTTTTAGCACATGACAAGCTGCAAATGCTGATTAGGTAACACTTGAATAATTCCAGGACAAAAGCAGAAGCTTTCTGAGGTAGAGCAACAATCCAAGAAGGCTGAAGCTGCACAGAGACGGCGAATACAGTCAGAGAAAGCTGCCCAAGAAGCTGAGGTAGAGTTAAAAAACATTTTTTACCTGTTCATTTATAGTGCCAATACAATCCTGATGACGGTCTGAACTAATGTTCAAGAAATCGCTAGGCGGTAGTTAGGCGGGGGAATTCTTGATTAGTCGGACGCCTAGACTCAATGCCTATACCATTTTTTTAAAAAAAAGTCATTCAAGCGAAAAATAATTTCGTTTAGTTTCGATTTATTGTTTAGGTGTCATCTAGACCGATTTTTCAAACACTGGTCTAAACTCTTCTTTGTCTTATTCATTAGGCTGAAGCTATCAGGAAAATACTTGGACAAGACTCAGGGAGAAAGAAAAAAGAGGAGAAGATAAAAAAACAACAGGAAGAACGAGCTCAGGTACCTAAAATTTTCTTCTGTCCCTTTATCTCTCTTTGTGTTAAATTCATCTTTTTTTTTTGTTCACAGGAGAGAGCTACAAGATCAAGCACACTCCCATCAGACACTATCAGATTAGTTATTGGTCCAAGTGGAACAACTATGACATTTTCTGAAGACATTGGTCTTCCAGATATCTTCAAGCCTATTACTCACAGGTAAAGCTAGCTTCTAAGTATATTAAAGAAACCATGTATATGTTGAATGAGTGAGGTTTTAAACTGTGTTATTGTGTATGGATGTTTCTATAGTTATCCTCCTCCACGCGAGAAATGTATGGGGCCAAATTGCGAGAAGGCATACAAGTACAGGGATTCAAAGTCGAAGCTACCACTGTGCAGTCTCACTTGTTACAAGGCTATTCAAGCCAAGATGCAACAACAGCCTTTGATTCATTGCTAATTGCTTAAAACAGATTTTAATACATTGATAATGTATTATTATCAACACAGCTGTTTGTTAACTTCAGTGAAACATGAGCTTGGATTGCTATGCTGATGTGAATTATTTGACTTGATTGTATGTTAGTTTTAGTTTCTTTTTTTTAATTGTCGTATAACTCATCATTCAAACTCTCAAATGCAATTATCGAAGTAACTGCCAGGGCCGTTTTTACTTATTGGGCCTCTACTTGAAAGCCTCAATTTACATAATTTATAATTCGGCCCATAGAATAAAAATTAACAGCAAAAATTATTTAGTGTGGCTGCTGGGATTCGAGCCCAGGTCTCCACGGCCACAACGTGGAATTCTTACCACTAAACTACAGCCACTTTTATTGTCTACTTCTTTGAAAATCTTATTCTTACCATATATGGTGACGGTCATAACACTCAATACGTATCAAAGTACAAGGCCTTGCCTTTAACACTTCTTTTTGTCTCCCTAGAAAATATATGAACGGAGAAGTAACTATTATATTTTTCATGATTGTGGTTGGGGCAACTAATCCTAGCTCATATTTTCATTTGTAACAATATACAAAATCTAAAAATAACACTTTCGGCTGCATATACCAAAATAGCATAAAACTCGTCTCTTTGTCAAAATATAGCGAAGAGAGTGGAATATCCACGAACAAAGAGGATCGATCACTAGAAACTTGAATTTAGAAGAAAGAAAAAAGCAAAGTTAGTTGCTGATGATAGACCATGATGTCTTACAATATGCAATTGAACAGACCAGAGACTTCTAAGTTTCTTCAAAGATTGAATAATAAAACCAGCTGCAAACACAATGGATGAAGAACCTGTTACCTCTCAAACCGGCGGCTCTCTATACATTTCTTCTTCCATTGGTTGATTTGCAGTTTCTCATGTCTCCTTCTCAGTCTTTTAACTTTGAAGGGTTCGTTTATAAGTGCCTTCCGTCCACAGCCAACTACAAGTCCAGAGTGTTTAAAATCTCAGGATCCATTTACAGCCATTTCAGGTGATGATTTTGGAGCTACTACCAGTGATTCTTCCCCGTTTAGCTTCTTTCCTTTGTCTGATTCGGAACTAGAAACTCCATCATCCTTATGATTTTCATCATCTGAACTCTTGTTGCTACTATTCTCTTCACTACTTCTCGAGCCCTCAGGTTCTTTAGCTACAATCGTCCGGGCTGCAGAGCCGGTGGTGCCTTGACTTTTCTTATTCGCAAGCATTGCATGGCTCAACGTCGAACACAGCACAGCAAATACGTTTTCTCTTTTCGGGTTTTTACTACCAAGTCGAGGTTTCTTGGAAGGCTCTTGTTCTCTTTCTACGAAAGGGGATTTGCGTTTCAGCCCAAGGAGCCCACCTTCCTCCTCTTCAGAGACTTCGGGCTGTTTCTTAGGAGGAGGATTGTAGTCTTCATCATCTTCATCGTCCTCATAGTCAACCAAGCCTCCAGACCTCGGGCTATACCGTTTATACCCAGCAAGCATTAGACAAAGTCATCTACATATTAAAAATTTCACTGTGGAACACAACTATACCTCGAAGAAGCAGGGCTTGCAGCAACTCCATTTGATATGTGAGGCTTCGGTTGTTCTTTGTTTGTATTTGGAGGTTTTTCCTTTTGTGTATTAGAAGCAGATGCAGAATCTTCTTCATCACTGTCAGTGCTTAACATGTGTGAGAAAAGTTCAAGTAGAACAATTAACATAAAAAGAGAACGCCCAGAGACAAAACCTGTCTTCATTGAAATAGTCTTCCTCCTCTTTATCCAATGCACGCTCGTCAACTCTTCTTCTCAGATCAACCGCATCAGCAGTGCTTTTTGGTACGGCGCTTTCTAAGCACTGAAGACGCAATGTTAAAACAAAGATGCACACAAAATTTTCAAACGTAAAAAAAAATCATGATCCAAAAGCAATACCTGTTCATATTTAATCTTGAAAGCCTGGATGGATGCCAAGCACTGGAATTGGGCCAACTGGTCCCAGAACGTATCAACTATGTACTTGAGCAACATAGTTGCATTTCCCTACACACAAAAACAGGTCACTAAATACACTAACATCCGAAACTAGATAAGTAAAAGGGGGAAATGAGGGATAAAAGAACCTTGCGTATGTGCTCAAGCAGATCTAAGACTGCAGAGTTCAGCAGATTGTACCGGTTTCCATTGGCAATGAAGACATCTATTATCGGTTTCAGAATGTTGTTCTTAACAACGTAGTTCTGGACATGATCATCCTGCAATAGAAATATATTTGACAATTACGTTAATTTTTCTAATCAAAAAACTTCATCTGATGAGCTTTTTGTAGTCATGATGGAAATCAAAGGTGGCTAGCGATAATTAACTAGGATAACTTTATCTAACAATTTAGTAAATAACATGATTAACTACACCAATATGACTCAATTTTTTAGCTACAGGGAGTACTTAGGAACTATTTCAAATGACCAGCATATATCTTCATGGTTCAAACAAATCTACTCACATGTACAGATAGGAGAGTACGAACAAATCGTACAGCAGTAACGACTAGGTATTTTTCCTTTCTCCGTGTAAGATGCAAAACCTTTTCAATCACATTGTTTTGGAGAAAGCTGCATCTGTAGACAAGAAGAAATGGCACAGGAAATATCAAATGGGTTCCAACGTGAGAATAAAACAGAACATTACCAAAATAAGTATTAAAATGTTACTTTGTTCTGGATGAATCTTGCATAATGCAAAAGCATAAAAGTTCACATATACTCAGTAAGACTTCAGGCTTTGTGCTAACTCTTCTCGCTCCACCTTCCGATATGCCGCCTGACTTCTCAGGACATGAGGCAGTAATAACATCCACTAACTCAGGTATATGCGTCTCGAAGAAAATATCCATGATATTTGCTCTCTGCTATAATTAGAATGCGTTAGAAAAATAATAGAACCCATGATCTCTAGCTACAATTAGAAGAGATAAATGGTAAGGTAGCAGATAGCTCGAAGAACATTGAATACTTTGTAAAAAGTAACGAAATCATATTAAGAAATACTATGTAGTGTCGCATGCTGATCCGAAGGCATGCAAGAATAGAGAACGATTCGGAACGTTTTCTTCCTACGCTTGACTATAAATGGATTAGAAACAGCAAACAAACCATGGGAGAAATACAACCCTTTCTAATTTTCAGAAATTGAGGTATCGAAAGTAAACAAGGATGCACCTGAGCTCCAGAAGACAATGGATTTGCATCCAGTAAGGTTCGAATAATTTCTAGAAATTGACAATGCATCTTATCACCAAAGTCTTCCATCATTCCCTTGACCTGTTTCCAAACAAGAGAGACAATTACAACTCGAGTCTTAAAAAAAATAACAGAAACAACAGCCTTACAACTGAAGAAACAATCCAAAGGCTTACAGAAAATTACCAGGAGACCGAGAAGGGGGGTTCCTTCGGTCCGAACAACATAAGAACGCAACAGGTTAGGGTCTTGAGTTAAGAAGAGAATGAGGATATCTGCTCTGCATCCACAAGAATTTTTATCTTTAGTATAGAGTTTGCAAATGACCACTTAGGCTTCTTAACAGCACTAGAAAATAAAAACAGAGTAACCACAATGAGCTATCAAGTCTAATTAATCGTATACCCAGTTAATACGAGTTTTTTGTCTGGAATCTGCAAGACTTCCTCTATGACTTGAAAAATTCCTTCATTCACAAGATCCCTGAAAAATCATTGAAAGACATGCACGCTTATTGAGAAACAATAAAGAAAGGGCAATAACAAAAATTTAATAATTGCTACAAACGTTCCAAAGTCGGTAACTGTTCAACACCAATTGCATGCAGTTTCTGGTGAGTACGTACCTAAAAAGCCGCAACTGCTGCACCACTTGGAGGCTCTTGCTTAAACTACAAAATTCGTGCAAGAAATATACCTATTTGATAGAGAATGAAAGCACATCAGTTGTCACATGTAGATTATCTCAACATAGGGACTAATGAAAATGATCCCAATTAAATGTTAACTAATGTAACTTTTATAAACGTCTTCAAGAATACAAAGCAATTGAGGGTTTAAAAAATAACAATGTCTCCTGAAGGCAGGAAATACCAAATTTTTCTTGGATTCCATAGATGTAGAAGGTGACCTCAACCTTGCAAATACTTCTTGAATAAAAGTGCTATCGTCTTTCAGCAATGAAACAACCTGGAAAAGATACACATCCGTTAAACTAAAATATGGGATTCACGCTTTCAATATCACATATGTGAGAGGATTTCCATTCCATAAACAACTTACAATGGCATTGTTTGCATGGATTACTGAATTCAAGTTTGCAACTATAGCATCATCTAGTACTCGAGCCAAAACAACATCCTGTAAAATGTGACAAAAGGTGAGACCGAATACCCTAGAAAAAGAGGCACCAACGTTTTAAGAAAAATCATGGGATCCCACCTTTAAGTAACCAATTCTGTACGTTTGGTGTATCTTTGACAGGACTAGGGGATCCTTAATTGGTATAGCCTGCAAAAATAAAGGGATATACTAAAGCATTCAAAAACTTATTTTTCAAACTTACTAGATTAATCTCATTAATAAAAGTCAAAGAAAGCAAATCCCATTGTAGCCTCAGCTGTTTTTCATTAAAGGGGTATAAGTAAGAATAAGATGCAGAACTAACTAGTAGCTAACAAGATCTATACTATTATTTGCGAAGTGATTTTTCGCAACGGAGCTCCCACGTTAAAAGTTAGAGCGGTTAATATCGTTTATGCCCTTAATGAATAAAATATATAAATTATTTAAAAATAAAAAAACAAATTTAAATTATTTTTATTAGATAAATGATTAAAATTAATAATAGTAAGGATTATCCAAAATCTAAAAAATATTTAAAATAAAAAAAATAATTCTGATATATATGTGTATATATATATATATATTGTGTTATTATCCAAAAGAAATCTCTTAATTAAAAATTAAAATTACAAAAAGCAAAAACAAAAAAAGACATAACTAAATATTAATCAATTAAAAATATTAATTTAATACAATTAAGTGAATTCTAATATAATATATATAAGAATCTTCATATAAAAAATCAAATGAAAATACAAATAGTAATTTATTTTTATAGTTTTAAATTAATAATGTATATAGAGATAAGTAATTTTATAAAATGTATATGCCCGCATGTGCGGGCAACCCACCTAGTAAGTTTGTAACAGACTAACAATGCGCATATCCTTTTCTTACCAAAAAGACAAAAAAAAGCTTTCTCTTATATTTCTCTTGCCAAATAAACCGTTTCTAATATTCCCTACGTCCAGTCTACGTTAACTTGTCCTAAACTAATTGAACTAATAGCATAAGGGAACATAGTGTTACCTCCTTAAAAACAACATGCTCCTTCAGAAAGTTCCGGTGATGCTGAGAGTGAGGAACACCAGGGTCATCTATCAGGAGAGTCAACATGCGGGTCATTTGCTACTAAATATGAGGCAACGACCAATAACAAAAAAAACGCAACAATATGGCTATAATATTTGTAGTTGCATGTGTAAACCCTTAAGAACAAGAAGCTATCTACCTAAATACCTAATCACCACAGAAACATGGAATTTTGATGTCCATGATATACTAAGGATTTGAAACCACAAGATGATTCCTCAACAGTGTAAATATCTAAAAGGCCTGTAATACACATTTCCAACAGCTACAGGACTAAGGTATCATTTAGGTTCAATTAATGACATCAAACTTACACTCAAGGCATCCGATAATTTCCATGATCATCTCATCTCCAAATATTTTCTCCAGGATTTGAGAACTGTTGAGCAAAACTGTATACAAAAGATATAAGATATGCTGGAAATCAGGAAAATAGTTTTGAAATAGGTGGATGGAAGAAATGATAATGAATATGTATGTGAGTACTAACTGATTCCCTTGACAATATTGAATATCATGTGCAGGCCATCAACATTTTCCAAGTCCTCGCATATTTTAAACACACCCATCAGATTCCGGAAGAAATCATGCTGCACAAAGGGAAAAGGTAGTATAAGGAAGTTTCCAGAATATACTTCTCAATAGATAATAAACTATAAGAATTAGTATAAAGTCAAATATGACACTGAAGTAACAAACTCGGGTACCTTAACGACGACTTTAAAAAAAAAAAAACAAGACTCAAACTATATCAACGGAAATGTTTTTGCTAGCGCTTGTTTGTAAACATGAAAAAAAGGGTAGTACCAGTGACAGCATCAAAGAAAAAAAACTTAAGCATGGAATAAGAATATTTTATAACTTACATCCTTCAATATAAGTTCAGTTAGACGCATCTGATCTGTAATACCGCTCTCTGTAACAATCTGCAAGGAAGATAAAAAGACATAATATAATCTTTGGGAAAACAAAACCCTGTGGACAAATTCAACTCATCAACGACACTATTAATTAACATGAAAAGATTCTCAGTCACAAATATGCTCACTAGGGGAACAAATGTATGCAAAAAACTATTGTAGTTCTGGAAGTCGCAACACAATAGGATTGAAACAGAAGATAACGAAGGGAAAAAGGCAGTTCAAAAGATTCGAGAAGAGAACACTTAAACGTGATGCCTACATATTTACAAGTTATTATGCACATCCACCACACGTGAGATATCATAAAGCATAAGGGCAGTAAAGTCTTAACCTTCAGTATTAGGGGAAGTGTAGTAAGCTCTACAGCAGGAAGCTCCCTCAACTCACTATTCAGGCTGTGGAATGGTTCACCTGCTTAATCACAGATGATTAAAAAATCAAAAGTTAATATAAAAGACTTGCAAGATGAAGACCGCATGCTTAGAAAAATGTTAAACGATCCAACCTCCATGAAAACGCTTTAAAACTATGTATAAACACTAATATTGAAATAAAAACTTTGAATTTAGGATACAGTAGAATAGATTAATAAGACGACGTCACGGTTAGTAAGACGATCAGTTTCAACACCATGCAAATGTTAAAACATATCTTCACAAAAATATTCTGAAATCCAAATACTCGCAGATGCTAAAAAGTGGCTCAATAAACCTAGCTAAGAGTCTAAGAGACTTGCATTGCCATTACATTCATTTCCGTGACACACTCTACATTAATTTCCGTGGCACAGAACAGAATATATAGAATAACTGAATAAGCTTATATTACAAAATAGAAGAAGCAAATCACGATTAACAAAGATCAAATAAATATACTCCAGGAGAAAGTTCTTACTGTTCAGAGAGCTGAAATGCAAGTTTCGTTGCATAGTGCAGATCTGATCCCTGAGTATTCAAATATCAAACACCATAATTGCAGTCAAAACAATTGCAATACGTAAAAAAGAGGGGTGAGAAGAAGATAACAGGGAGTACTGTCTTGACTAACCATACATAAGAGCAACCCGCAGTCTCTTGAAAGCTCAAAGCTAATTCCGTTGAGCGCTCTGGGTCTCTCCATGAGATTATTGTGTCTGTATTGAAACAAATACCACTTATTAAAAAAACCAAAGATACCAGAGCTAATAATAAAACAACGACGGAAAAAAGGCTTACCTTCTTGCTTCCTGTAAATATCCTCAGTGTTGATGGGATGCACAAGTAAAGTCTCGTTATCTTCTTCATCGATTACACATAGACTGAGTTCTTCAGAACGCTGCAACATATAGCATTTCCATTACTACACAAGTTCCAACATTTATTTAGAGAATAAGTACTGCAGAATAGAGAAACTCAAGAACTCAATTACCTCGACATAGTCGATGCTTACATGCCCAGTTCCTCGATCATCCCATTTACCATCTTCATTCAAGTGATAGACTTTCACTCTCTGAACAAATGACACAAGAGTGAGGAGGCTGTCTCACAGTTTAAAGAGGAAATTTAAAAAAAAAAAAAAAATCGCTTCCTCTCAATTCAACCTAAATTCAATTGAACAGTAATTTTCTTAATTTCCTCAACAAATAACACAGCTACGAAGCTTATTCCTCAAAATTCAATTGAACAGTAACACAGCTACGAAGCTTATTCCTCAGCAATATCAACAAAGAAGGGTAAGATCTCTACAAGAGATTCTACAAATCCAGAAAACCCTAGTTCGAATCAAGTGACGACCAAACAAGTAAGCAAAGCGAGAGACACATACCTGCATCGAATTGGAATTAGATTGTGACTTCTCCGGGGTGCCCATCACTGATTCCTCCAAGTCCAAACACCAAATCGAGCCGAGGAATTTAATATAGTGAGCGACGCAAAGTTAGGGTTTTGTAGACGGCGACGGTAAAGGCGGGAGAATAAGCTCCTCCTCGAAGGGGACGAAATCAAAAATAGGAAACCCTAATTTACTATACGGAGAATCAAACGAACATTGACATTCTCTCTCTCTCTCTCTCTCTCTCTAGCTTTTTTTTATTTTCTGCGAAGGCTTCCCCCAACCTTCGAAACGCGACAGAAGAAAGAAGGAAGGAAACAAAAAGTAAAGAAAAAAAAAACAAAATTAATAAAGCAGTGGAAAAGATATTATTAATTCAATATACGTTACGGACCAATATTCCGTTAATACCCTCAGTCACTATCAATATTTTACGAAAAAGCCATCGAGCGCTAGGCAATATATTTCCTCACGCGCTCTCTTCCCGCGAATCTGCTCGCTGTCTTTAAAATTGACAGCCTGTGACGTAGAATAAATGACAAACTCCAATCATATGGAGACAGGTGGGCTTTTACTTATTTACGTCCGTGAGAGTAGTGGAGTGTTATGGGCCTTATGGCTTTGTGGTCAAGTATATACACACGTGGGTTTAGGATTGTTGGTGGAGCTATCAAAGGCCCAATAGAAACAAGGAATCGAAACCCATCCCCAGCTTTGTATACTCTATAAAGGAGTCCTTTCTTCATTATGAAATCATTAATTTATATTTTCATTTTTCATCAATTTCATTAGATTCATTGTTTTCTTACATAAGAAAATTGAATATTTCCCATAACTAAATCTTAAATATCCTGGCTTTAAATTAATTCGACGTTTAAATTGACTAAACAATGTTCTAATGATATGAAAACCATAAATAATCTGTAATCTGTACTAACCAATGATCAAACCATACACAAGATTAAAGATCAGCAAATCTTATGGAGCAAGAATCAAACGTTATGAATCTTTCAAACCAAAATCACCTGTAATTTCATGAAACCAGGCTCTATAGATAGCTATGACTATGAGCGATGATAGATAAACCAGGTCGATTCTTATCTAGCCAACAAAACCTCTACAGTACAGAACTATCATAAAACAATAACGCTACGAAGCAACAACCATTGGATTACAGATAAATCCTATATATGATGGATATAGACTCACAGTTTCAAGCCTAAAATGTATCAAGTCAAGAAACACAAATTTAAGAAAATAAGAAATGAAAATCCATGATATTAAATTAAGCCCAGGATAAAAGAGTACACAAACCTCATCCTTAAACATACTTTAAACAAAACGTAACGCAGAAATGTAAATTGGTTCTCTTGTCTAAAACAAACTTAGCTTCATAAAAACCTCAAAACATATCTCAGAGAGAAACAAAAGCTTATTCCTCGGCGGTAGCATCACTGTTCTTGACGTTGTGCTTCCTTGCGTACCTCTGGTTCCTCAAGAACTTAGGATCCATCTGCAACATTTCACCATTAAAAAAAAAACAAATCAAACTCTGACACTGTAATTGATAAGCTTAAAGCTTCTATATAAAGACTTACCCCTCTGGTGGGAGTGTGACGGTGCCTCCTAGGCTTCTTAATCCCGTTCTTGTGAGCCTTAGCCGACTGGTTATGCGCCGTATGATTCTTCGACTTGGCCATCTCTGCAATACACGCTACTATTCGATCAAATCACGAACGTAACAACAGATATAAAGATTAAATAAACGGCGTGACGGAAGAAGAAGCTGACCTGAGTGTAGTAGATCTAATCTGCTCGGCTAGGGTTTCTTTTACACAACAAACAATGAATTTATAGTGAAGTTAAAATGCCCTAATATAGATCCTATGGGCCTATAAAGATTCGACCCGTTAATAATCATATAAAGCCCATTAAATTTTGGAGGTTGACTCATCTTAAAAACTCTTAAACATTTTCACACTCACACTTCCCAAAATGGCTCTTGTTCAATCCATAACTCTTCCTCGCCTCAACATTCTATCGACGACACTCCATGCTCCGTCGCCTCTCTTCCTCCGGAGGGAAATTCGACCGCCGTTCTCATCCTCCGCCGCCGGTAACTTATCCTTCTCGCCATTGACACATCCACGGAAGCTTCTCTGTCCTCCGCCTCGCGGCAAGTTTGTTAGAGAAGATTATCTTGTGGTATTGTCTTATTCCACTCTCCGTGCAATGATTGGAGCACTAGAATTCTAAATGCTCACAATTGAAATTGTTTAATTCGAGAATCTAGACTGTTAGCTGAGTTTTTATTTTTTTTTTGTTTGCATTGTTTTGACAGAGGAAACTGTCAGCTCAGGAGCTTCAAGAGCTGGTGAAAGGAGAGAGGAAAGTGCCGCTCATTGTTGATTTTTATGCCACATGGTGTGGACCTTGTATCTTGATGGCTCAGGAACTCGAAATGGTACCACTCATTCTCATCCCTCACCATCTTGTTTTACGTATTCTCCATTTCAGTTGCTTCTGCTTTAGCCTCTAGTTTGCTTCTATTATTGCAAGTGTTGGCTTTTCCTGAATCTTGAAATGGGATGGGCTTATGATCAGTGAATTGTAGCCTTATCAGCTCAGCAATAGACCCTAAGGTAAGTTTTGAGAGCTCAATGGGTTTTAAGGAACTATGGAAATGTATAGGAGGCATTCTGAATTAATCTATGGAATTGGTTTGGGCATAGCTTAAGAGTTTAGAGACTCTTCTCTTGTTATTCTATGGTGTAATTCTTTGGTGAGTTTAATAGCAAAGGCATTTTACCCGGTTCCAGTGTTTCACCTCATTCTTTATGGTGAAGAAATCTTGTAGTGAAGTTGGCATGTTTTCCATTTTCAAGGAAATTATTTAACTGTGTGTGGGAGTGGAGTAACACAGCATATGGCTATACTTCTTGATTGTCTCTGTCTACTCGCTTTTACTCCTCAAATCTCGTTAGATTCATGTTAAACAGTTTTGCTCTTTGGGAAAGATTATTGTCTCTATCTACCCGTCTTTACTCTGCAAATATCTCGTTAGATTCATGTTAACTAGTTTTACTACTTGTGAAACAGCTTGCAGTAGAGTATGAGAGCAATGCAATGATTGTGAAAGTTGATACAGATGATGAGTATGAGTTTGCTCGCGACATGCAGGTGAACTCTAACTCCACACCTTCTATGTTGTCATCAGCTCCTCACAGTGCATCAATGTAAGGCATGACAATAAGCAAATCTTGAAAATGCAGGTCCGGGGCTTACCTACATTGTTGTTCATCAGTCCTGACCCAAGCAAAGATGCAATCAGGACAGAAGGGCTGATTCCATTACAGATGATGCGAGATATCATTGACAACGACATGTGAGAAGTCTTTTCCTGAGGAAACCCTTTCTTGCTTTAGGATTGAATAGTTATTGGCTTGCTAATGATGCGGTAGGAATGTCATCTAGTTTCATAGATGAATGAAGAATATGTAAACGAGATGAATGTAGTCTAAGAATTATTTATATGTATGCAGTGTTAGTTTCAATACTTGGTTAAACATTTTAAGCTTTGATGACTACTTTTAAGCATTTTACATATGGGCCGAAAGCCCCAGTACCAATGAATGAATAAATGTAGCATACTTATCACGTGATTCGTCAAGGGTTTGACTCTTTGTTCAAATTGTGCTCACAATCCTTCTCAAACCTTTGAATCAACGGCCCAATTCGTTATAGTGGTTCAAATAATCCATATTTTAAGAAAAATGAAGTTTCAAAAAAAATGCATCTTTTTACATTTTCAATATAATTTTTATTAGGTATCCAAAACAATTAATTTCATTTATTAAATTTTAATTGGTTAAAAATTATAGAAAACAATTAATTACAGAAAAATTATATATTCAATATTAAGATTCAATATATTTTATTAATATGTGTTAAAAACCTAAAACATATAACATTTTTAAACAGATAAAGTATGACTCATTCGGTAAACTATAAAATTAGTCACTAATAATTGTGGCAGTTTATTATATAAGTTTGTTATAAACTAGTGATAAACGTGTCATTTTATTTATTTTATTTTTATCAGACAAGACTTTGTGGTAGACCAATAGAAACCGTTTATTATGTTCGGGCCATACCAAACTAAACCGCGTGAATTTGTTAACTAAAATGGGGCAAAACTCTAAATAAGAATAAAACTTGAGGGTCTAAAAGATAAATATTATGTTTGCCTGTTTTGACATGTGTTGTCTCCTTCTGAAGTTGAAGTTCGGTAATAAAAGTCTCGCTGCTTCCACTCTCTCTCCATCTCACCTCCTCTCTCTCTCTCCGTCCTTCTAGGGTTTCGTTCATCACATTCAATTCTTTCTCCTTTGATCTCAATTCTTCTCGTTCGTAACAATCAGAAGAGAATGGATTCCAATTCATGGATCAATCGTCCTTCCTTTCTCTCATCTTCTTCCTCTCGAAGGTGTCAATCTAGATCAGGTTCGTGCGTCTTCTTTTTGTTGTTTTGAGGTTCGTGTTTTATGATTAGGCTTCGTCATGAGATTGATTCGTTTTGGGGGGGGGCAGATTTGTATATAGGTGGAGGGTACGAGGATCTCGAAGGAGAAGAAAACGATGCAAAGGCTGAGTTTATCTGCCCGTTCTGCGCAGAAGTTTTTGATATTGTCGGGCTCTGTTGTCACGTTGATGAAGAGCATCCTGTGGAAGCCAAGAACGGGGTAAGTTAACGATCATTAATCAAAACCCTTCTTTTGAAATGTTACTTCTTTAGAGACAGGACTTGTCTGAATCGTAGGTTTGGTTATGTCTTAGCTTTAGCTTTGTTCAGATGTTACAAAAAAAAGTTTGTTCTCTTTTAGAAAGTTCGGAGCTTTGCTTGAGATTAAAAATGTCGGCTTTATGTTAAATGTTACCTCTTTGGAGACATGATCTGTCTGATTCTTAGGTTTGATCATGTCTTAGCTCTAGCTTTGTTCAGATGTTTATAAAATCTTTGGTTTCCTCGTAGAAAGTTAGAAGCTTTGGTTGCATTGAAAATGTTGGCTTTAGGTTATGTTCTTTAATTGTTACGTCTTTAGAGACAGGATCTGTCTGATTCTTAGGTTTTCTTCATGTCCTAGCTTTAGCTTTGTTCATATGTTATAAAAACTTTTGTCTCCTTTTAGAAAGTTTCGAAGCTTTGCTTGAAATTGACAATGTTGCCTTTATGTTCTGTTTCTGTTGATGATGAAAATGTTTGCTTTGTGTTTTGTTCTTTTAATTGTTACGTCTTTGGAGACAGGATCTGTCTGATTCTTAGGTTTGATCAGCTCTTAGCCTTATCTTTGTTCAGATATTTATAAAAACTTTGGTTTCCTTATAGAAAGTTAGAAGCTTTGCTTGAAAATGAAAATTTTGGTTTTATTTTATGTTCCTGGTTTCCTCAGATGAGCCCATTTAGCAGCCTTATGAATCCAGTCTTGGAATGTTAAGTTAAATTGAGTGTTCTTCATTAGCTGTAATTAGTAAATCAGTGATCTTTCATGATCCTGATGTTACTATTTTTTTGTCTATTTGAGGAGCTACTTATCTGCTTTCTCTTTGGTTCCTCCAGGTCTGTCCTGTATGCACAAAGAGGGTAGGATTGGATATCGTTGGCCATGTCACAACCCAACATGCAAACTTCTTTAAGATATCCTTTCAACTTTTGATGTCTTGATACCTTATAGCTTGGTTTTGTAGTATTTAATACCAGTGTTCTAAAAATCGGTATAGACGCCTGACGAATCATTAATTTCATATAAAGTGCCTAGCCGCCTAGCGATATTTTTAGCTTTGCATAATATCAGTGAACTTGTTTATTCCTTGACTAAAGATTCTACGTGCAGCGTAGGAGAAGGTTGAGAAAAGGTGGATATGGCTCTGCTTATCTCGCTTTGAAGAAAGAACTAAGAGAAGCTAACTTACAGTCTCTACTTGGTGGATCTTCTTCACGTTTCACTTCTTCAACCAATTTAGATTCTGATCCTTTGCTGTCATCCTTTATGTTTAGTCCTCCTTCTGCTAATGTTCCTGCCAGCAAATCTGTTAGGGAAGTAAACTCAGCTACAAAACTTTCGCAAAAGGAATCTCTCAAAAGGTATATATGTATCTTTATTGACCATCTACTCCCAAGAAACCATACAATATGGCGTTTTCTCACCTGGTCTCTGGCTTGTGTTTGTGCAGAGGGATTCAAGTAGCTCCACTTTCAGGTGAAGATCAAGAGAAGGCTAAAAAGAGTGAGTTTGTGAGAGGTCTATTGTTATCAACAATCCTTGGAGACCATTTCTAATCCCCGGCAAAGCCATTGACTTGTTGTCGAGATGCATGCGAGAGATTGAGTAAATCTGAGGGTGAAATTGTTAAGAGTAGTCTCAGTGTATGATGCAAAAGCTTGTAAGTGAAGGTGGTGCAGAGTTAAAACCATATAGTATACCTTCAGACCTTCATCGATTCAAATAAATGAGAGTTGGATTATTTTTTCTCTGCCCTCACTTTACAGAGCTGATAAGGACTTGCAAGTTATAACTTTGAGATGCCATGAAACCATTGAACATGTACATACGTATCTCACAATTCTATGATCAAGTCGATTCCATGATTATAAGTTCATTACATACCGAACCAGATCGGAACTTATCAATACATTGAGAAGGGATCATCTAACTATATGAGATGAGAGTTGATAAGTCAAAGGACTTGCAAGTTATAACTATGAGATGCAATGAAATCATTGAACATGTACATACTTATCTCACAATTCTATGATTGAGTTGATTCGATGATTATAAGTTCATTACATACCGAACCAAACCGGAACTTGAAGGGATCATCTAACTATATGAGATGGGAGCTGATACGTCAAAGGACTTGCAAGTTAGTACTATGAGATGCCATGAAACCATTGAACATATACATACTTCTCTAACAATTCTATGATCGAGTCGATTCCATGATTATAAGCTCATTCTATACTGGACCAGACCGGAACTCATCAATACATTGTGAAGGGATCATCTATCTATATGAGATTGAACCCAACTAACAATTTTCTATGAGTTAACTAATGATATGATTATCTGTAACCAAAAGTTTATCAGTTTAAATCATGAAATAATTCATTAAATCTACTAAAAAGACAAATAAAAGAAGTAAAAAAATATAAGAACTGAGAACTTTATCATCATCATGAGGAGTGAACACATGTGGATCTGCTTCTCATGAACATCTTCCAATCCCTATCATCCAACACCCGGTTTCTCACATGTGGATAACCACATAACTTGTAATCCGATGGATTAAAAACCGGCGACTCCTTATCAAACCGGTTTTGTTTCGGTTTACCAAAAACCTGAGTTTCCTCGGTTAGGTTCCCCATGAATTTTGCACCGTTGGTCTTTAGACATCTCTCTATCACCTTGTTCTCTTCCCTGAACTTATCCCTAATGTCCCTGAGGGTTTGACAAAAACGGTTCGGTTTAGTATCTGTGCGGTTCTCTTTGGTTTTGTGTGAGACGACTCGGCTGCATTTCAAACATGTGTTCTTTCGTCGGTCTGTGTTGAAACATCTTCTCTTTGTCTCGTCTGTAAGACATAAATAAGCCTACATGACAAGAACAACACAAGTAAGCTCTAGAGTTGAATCTTTAAACCGGAAATAACCGGAACATAATTGAACCCACCAAACCGGTTAGATCCTTGTACTGAGACAGTGAATGCATTCATGAATAACACGAGTATGCGATTATTAAGCGTACGATTCATGTCCGAACACACATTTTTAAATCTCAAACTAAAAATATATTATTATTATTGTATTTCCTGAGAAAATAATAAATATATTCACGTGGGAATTATTTTTAAAAATAAGATAAAAATGGGTGACCTCGTGGATGAGCTTAAAAGCAGTATCTGCTTTTGGGTGATTGTTTTTATCGGGATGAATCTTCAGAGCTGAACAAACAAACAAAAATAACTATATATCTTAGAGATAAACGATTAAATAAAATATTTAAAGTCTAATATTGATGACTAATCATATTCAAAATCTAAAAAAGAAAACGAAACTGAAATAAAACCTAACCTAGTTTGTGATATCGTTTACGTATGAGCTTGACCTCTGCATCTTCCTGGATCTGTGTACATTCATATAATCAAATCCAATTCTTTTTAATATGAATAAATGCAATAAAAATGTGTCCAATATATTCAGAAACTGAAAAAAAAAAATGAAATAGAACATACACCGAGAATGAGATACCAGTCGATGAAACATGAACCGGAGCGATTGGTGTGAATGCAAGAGACTGGTGATCTCGACAGTGAACAAATCTCTGAGACCAATGCCGCTTTTGGATCCGGTCCGGGTCGGATCTTACCCATTGCAAAACTCTTTCCAGGAAAAAAATGTTTTCTATGGGAAAAGAAAAAAAAGAAAGGATGGTGAGTTGAGAGAAAGAGAGAAGTAAAAGACGTTTAGAGAAGGCAGGCAGACTTTGCGGGAGAGACATTTTAAATTGGAAGAGAGAGAGTAGATATAAATTAATTTATACATTTATTATAAAAATAAATTCATTAATTACTGAAAGAAGAAAATTTATAACAAAATATACTGAAATTTTCAAATAGAAGAACGGGTAAAAGTAACGGTAGATTTGAAGTTGTTGAACAAAAAAAAAAAAGAGAATATCTAAGGTTATGTGGTGAAGTGGATAGTGGAATTTCATGTATAATAGTTAGGTAAAGTTTTATATAATATATATGATCATGACAGAATTTAAAATACAAAAGTACTTTATAAATTCATCTACAACGTTTCTATATGTGTTAAATGTAGAAAACCTAAAAGTAGGACATGAAACTTGTGATACATAACATGAACAACCATATACTGTAGGATGTCTTTATTTGAAATCAAATGGAATAGGTGTAACAAAGAAAGGATGGTGACATAAACAAGAAAAAGAAGCTGCTACCCAACTTCTACTCGCTCAGTTATGTTTTAGAAAACTGTAAATTTCAAAGAAAGTAGGTGACATACTAATGGTAAACTGTAAATTTTGAAATGTTTATTAAAATTTTATTGATTAAAAAATATGAAAAATAAAACATTAGTAACTAAAATTTATTCTCTCCGTTCCCAAATATAAGATGTTTAGAAAAAAATTTATGTTCCAAAATATAAGATGTTTTTATATTTTTAGGTAACTTTAACTTTATCAAAAACTGTATAACCAATCAAATTTAATAGTTTTATTTTGTAATTGGTTAACTATTTTCATTTATAATTTTAATAATACATTTTAGATAAAAAAATATTTTTCTTAATAACCGTGTTTTACCTAAAACATCTTATATTTAGGAACGGAGGAAGTATATGTTTTTTAATAAGGATGAAAATTCTAAAACATACCAATTTTTTTGAATAGATGGAATATTTTATTTTTATTGAATACATCGAGAATCGAAGCTGCGGTGATTTTTATATTGCTTTGATAGGATAAAATTTGGTGATTTTAAATTAGAACTCTTGGAAATCTAAAATATGTATTTATATGTCTATATATATAAAAAAGTTGTTATCTGGCATTGCTTTGAAAATTGGATTTTAGATTGGATTTCGTGATAATATTTTTTCTGGTGTTTGATGTTTTTGACTATAAGTTGAGACAATGACAATAGTATATGACAATGGCTTTGGACATAAGCTAAGTATGTACCTAATGTTACATGCACGTTGATTTATAAACCCAACAAACCCTCCAAATACAGTATATTATATCATAAACAATAATTTATGTTTTACTTGTGGCTGACTTATTGTAATGAAGCCAAACAAAACAAACTTCAGTAGTATATAGTACTTCGAAATCTAGTTGATCACTGCTCAAGATCAGTATTAAGTCAAACATAGCGGTTGTAATTGGTCACCCGAAAGTAAAATACACATGGGGAAGCTAAGTTCTTGATTACCAATAAGTTTATTTTTTTTGCCAATTATGCTCTGAATTTTTATTAAATTATGTATTTAGGGTTTTTAATACACCCATTACATCTAGTAGAATAAAACTAAGATGCCCGTTTACTAACGTTACCATAACTTGGACGATCAAACTCCAAACATTTATTCTTTGGAGAATTAACTCTCAACGAGTAAAAAGTATAGTGGTTTGCATGAACTGTCTAAAGGAGTGAGAAATCTAGTGGTTTAAATGACCCCTTCAAAGAAATGAAAAGTCAGATCTTGGTTCAAGTTTCCTAAAAAGAATTTTGAAATACTCATTCCAGCGTTAAAAGATGCATCTTTGGGTTTAGGATTTGTGGTTAACCAAAAAAAAAAAAGATTTCGAAACGTTTTACTAATTTAGGATTTGTGGTTAACCAAAAAAAAAAAAATTTCCAAACGTTTTACTAATTTTTTTGGTAAAGAGTATTCAAATATTAAATAACTCTAGGCTGTAACTGATAAATATTAAATAGAAGAGAAATATTTTATAATAGAAGCAAAAAAAAATTATCACAAAAATAGTTTGTAAAAAGGAAATGGCCAAAAAAATTTATTATGTGTGTAACTATACATTTATACTTCTAGATTAACTAATCTAAACTTATGGTTTAGAGCTATAAAGTTGAGTTTTGGGAGTGAGTTTAAATTTTTTTAAAATTAAATATTAAAAAAATTATAAAAAACTATTTCGATCATTTTTATCTTTTTAGTGACAAAAAAGATAGAATTAGTAAAATAAAAGGAATGAAATAAGAAGATTGAAATATGGAGAAAATAGATACAATACATTCTATTTATTGATGATCAAAATTTTAATGAAATAATTTTATTTACTTTTCTAGAGAACTCAGGGAATGAAAATTCCATTTTATTCATTTCAAATGGTAAAAAAAAATTGTGGAATGAATGGATAGAGCATTGCACATTATTCCACACTAAAAGTTGACATTCCAGTTACAATATTATAAAAATAGAAGGCACTACTTTTTTGAAGTCATACAGTTTGAAAACGAGAGTTTAGAAAGAAAAAAGATATACATGAAAAGTTGTTATTCTTTCGATTTAAAATTTAAAATTACACTGTATACATCCCGAAGCCATAATGTGGAGTTACATTACATGATATGAGAAAGATTTTTACAGAAGCTCTAAAACTGTTAAAGACGAAAACAAAGAAGGATAGAGATGAATATGATGCATGCAATGCATAATATATAATCCGAAAACATAAGTGTCAGTGGGCACGTGAGATATATGGTGAAACTGTGAATGATCAATCCCCAGAACCATTTGTTTACGAACCGAAGGTACTGTTTCTTCCATTATGCTATAAATGATCACTACAATTTTCTCTATGTGTTTCAGACAAGGCAGAAACCAATGAGTTTATAAAAACATTGAAACATGTGAAAGACAATTGCAAATGGTCAATAAACTCACATTGTTGTCTAAGAGCATCTCAATCAGTTAAGGACCCCTATGGGGTTCTTAATTTTTTTTTTCTTTCTTTTTCATTTAAAAAAAATTAAAAGAAAAAAATTAAAAATCAACCAATCGTGGGCCATCACGTGCCAGTGGAACCCATAAAACAGTGTAAGAAACAGTTCTTAAATAAGGGTTTTTAGGAGTGGTCCTTAACAAAAGTGGCGGGGCCCACCACCACTTTTTGCTAAGAAACCCTCTAAGTGCCTCCCAATGGAGGTGCTCTAATTGCTAATTCTATCTACACTTTATTATTTTTTGGTCTCTCGATTTGGAAGGAAACTTCCCTTGAGAAATAATAGGAGCTTTGGCTAAACAAAATATCCGAATTTGAAAAATCAAACTGAATTCGACCTAAGAAAATATTACTAAACATGAACTGAAACTTATCAAATATTGGATAAATCCAAATTTTAATATTAGAAGAATCGGAACTGAATCAAAATATTCCGGATACTTAAAAGTATCTGAAAACAGTATCCGGATCATAATTATATTAAATAGTTATTTGAGGTATTATATACAAAAACATTTAAAATATTTTAAAATATCTAAAATAGTCAAAATAAATATTTAAAATTGCTAAAATACTCAAAATAACATAAATATTTTGAATACGTACCAGTTCTCCACTATATATTCAAACCAAACCACCTTTTTGTTAGTTTTATATATTTGGTCATACAATATTAAATTTATATGTTTTATTATTTTTTATTTTTTGGGCTTTTCTACATAATATAAATAGAATATAGGCCTAAACTTGGGGGTAAAATATAAATAGAATATAGGCCCAAATTTGAGATAGATAGCCCAAATTTTGGGCTTTCGAACAAGAATATGGGTCTCATCGTGGTCTGTTAATCACGTTTTTTTTAATAAACACGTGTACGTAAATCAGTTACATGTTCGATTGTTTCGCCTCACCGGACAGCTTCTCAAATCAGTTACATGTTCGATTGTTTCGCCTCACTCGGACAGCTTCTCGATAGTAGTACAAACGCTAATCTAATCTGTTTTCGTGGATTTCAGGGGAAGAAGATCATCGTCATGGAGTAAGTTGAACCTCACATTATCTCCGGTGTGCTGACAAATTCGTGTTTAGGTTGCATTTATATGTCGTAATGATCTCTCGTTGTGTATATATATATATATATATATATATATATGTTCATTGTATTGTGTATATATATTCATATGGTTTGTAATCATTTCTTATGTTTAGGGAAGTTAAGTCCACATTGACAAACAAAAAAGAGTCAAGTCCTTAGAAACAAGAATGATGAAACTGTGGATAATTTAACAAGGGTTGTTCATGTAAGCTTAATAAACTCCATTACAGATGCAAACTTGTTGTTCATGTAAGCAACTAAGGTTTATATTATTAAGTAACTGGACTTGTCTTAACTCTCCCGAGCTTGATTACCCATGGATGATGGTGGTTGATTTTGGTTTGTTGACTCTCTCCTCTCCACCTGCACAGTCTCACGGCGCCTATCATACCTAGGCCTCGACCTGTTTCTAGTTTGGCGCTGTTCAGTGAACCTGTACTGTGGTCTTGGTATCACCTTTCCTTCAATGTACAAGTCACCTGAAACAACAGCAAATCCAAACTTGGTTTAGTTGCTAAACTTACATCTCTCACAATGTAAACGAAATCCAAAAAAATCATTACAAACCTCCATAGTCTTTGTTGGGTACATCAAGATAAGAATCTGGTAAGACCCAGAGAACACCAGGCAACCCTGAAGAATCACACAACTCTGGATTAAGTATCTAACAAACAGAAGCAAGGTCAACAAGTTCCAAACCCAAGACATATTCTTTTGTCCTATTCCTATAGACTACAATTCAGACAAACATGATCAAGAGATGTTTCCTCGCAGTTAAAATTACTTAGAAACCATTTTAGAGTACATCTACATATGAGCTTTGAAGCTTTAGTTAAAAAATAACAACCTTTGACTTTGCAAGAAAGCTCTTCAGAGATCAAAGCACCAAACCCAGTATATGTCGAAGTGCAAACCGAATAAATCTTCTTCTTTGCCTCCTCCTCACTACAAAAAGAAAAAACTCAAAATTAATCAAATAAAAAAAATGCAAAAACGAAATAATTATTAAAAAAAAAAAGACGAGATTTTTTTTGCCTTCCGACAACAGAAGTTAAGGCTTTGACATAAGCATTGATCATCTCCTCTTCTGTAGGTTTTGGATCATTAAACTCCATTACAATGAGCCAGTGCTCGTAATCGCACCCATCCAGAAGAATCGTCTCCTTCGGCGGACGGTTGCTCCAGTTCGGCGAAGGATCGTTCAGAGGTGAGTATCCTGACCCGGATGTCTTGGGTCGGGTCGGTATGTAACACGGGCCTAAACCGGTTTGGGTCGAGGAGACCTTGTCAAGTAAAGGAACGGCGAATCGAGAGCGGGAAGAGAGCGTGGAAGACGAAGAGAGGGTTTTGGTTAGGACTGTCGCTAACTTGCGCCGCGCGGTGAAAAGAGCCATCGCCGCCGGTGAGGGTTTCAGCTTCTGATATCTCTCTCTCTCTCTTCGTATTTTCAGTTCGGTCTTTTTTTTAGAGATGGTTCGAGAAACTATATGGGCTTATTGGGCCCTTAGTGGTTGTTTTAGATGGGCTATTAAATGTAATGAGTCAGCTCTTTTGATGTTTCAA
>CAJHQP010003256.1:0-70551 GCA_905132765.1 Moricandia arvensis
GTTAATCGATAAGGAATATATTAAATTAGGAATTTGAGTTACTTTGTATTAAAATAATAACTTTTTGTTATTCAAACAAAAAAGTTAGAATTTTATTTTAAATCTAATGTTGCTAAACTTAACATATTATAAAATACTATAAAATCTATTGTTAATAAAAATATTCTAAATTGTAAATTTTATAGGTTTTTAATGATTTCGGAATGTTTAGGTGAAAAAAACAAAATCTCATATTTTATGCGAGATTTAAAATGATTTAACAAAAGCTTTATTAATTCTCCAATTCATCTAAAGTTATTTTTAAATTAGTTAAAATTTAAATCACTTCGATGTAATATAGATTCACAAAGAAAATACATTCTTAATATGTCGTGAGAATAAACAAAGAATTCAGTCACTTCACATTCTTAGCAAGCAGCCTTAAGGCATACATATGATGACGGGCCTTGTTAGGGCTCTTAGTGGACCGTATAAACACAACTTATCGGTAGGTGACCAAATGAAAAATAATCTATAGTGATTTGTATCGTTAAAATTAGTTAGAGTCGTTATTACACTTAGTGAATATTTATATTTAAAAAATAAATAAATCAAACGCTAAAAGAAATAAATGAATCATCTTTGAACAATTAAAAATGAAAAATGTAAATGTATTATTAAGTTATATATTCTCATGTTTGAAACTTATATTTTATCTTTTTATTGTGAATGAAAATACAACATAATAAACCTACACATACATTAATTTTGATTGTAAACAAGCTGCATTGATATATATAAGAGTTTTTATTAATGAAAAATACGTCATCTCTTCATATGAAACCAATTGTTTTAGTTAATATTAATAACAATATTACATAATGTGATTTCGGGTTTAGAGAGATTAGGAGTTCAGTCCGAATCTCTTAATAATTCAAAAAAAAATTAATAACAATAAACCAGAAAACAACATTTGCAAATTAATGGTAATTTTTTAAAAAACAAAGGTTCCCCTACAAATTAAAGGTTTATGTTACCAAATTGTGGAAGATGTGAAGAGCGAAAAAAATAATTTTAATTTTTCAACAAATCTTAATTCTCAAACTAACATTCTAGAGATAAATGTCTATTCAAACATATTTTATGAAAGGTCGGTCTAGAACACATATTTTATATTACTGTACATTCTTGAAATCATGGAGTTCACGAAGACATGGATTTGCTTCATTTTTGTATTCTCAAATAATATATCTTTTGCTACATTTTGTTTCTTGATTTTCTTTTAAAAATATATATATGTATTTGTAGAGATAAAATAAAGAGAAATAGAATTCTGAGTTTCCAAGTGTTTATGCAATAAATTTTTTATTTTTGTGAAGAAATAATGTGTAAATATTTAATAGTTAATTATTTTGGATTTTTAAACGCATAAACAAATTTATTCATGATTTTTAAATTGCTTTGTAAGGTAGTTAGTTCGTATCTGCAAGAAAAACACTTGATTAAATGAATTCAATATTTATTTTAAAATTTTTATATTCCCGGTATTGATATGGAAAAAACAGTCCCCAGATAAAATTAAAGAAATATAAATGAGTCTTAATTCTTTAAGAGGTTAAAGTAAACTATATCGTGGGCTGAAAAATATCGATGTTTTAACCAGAATAATAGTATTCTCTGTTTTCTTTCTTTTCTTAATACTAGGGCTTTCACCGCGCTACGCGCGGTTAATGTTTTTAAAATTTGTTAATTTATCATTTTTTGCTATTATGTATAGGTCAGGTAGTTTTGTTCTGGTTAGTTCTTTCAGTTTTTGTTTTCTTTTTTTTTTAATTCTAAAGATATAGAAATTATTTGTTTTTTTGTGAAATTTTGTTCGGTTATTTTGATTTTTAGTTCGATTCTTCTGACAGTTATAATTAAGAACCAGCTACTATCCGATAAACTTTCAGTTCTATTTTGACTCCAGTTTTTGAATAGTTTAAATATTTCAGGTACACAAACTTTTTTTGGTGTCTTATATCAAAAACCGCGTAACTCGGATAAATTTTTATATTTTGAATAAAATTATTCAAGTAATTTTTATAGGGTAATTCAGATAATTTAAAATATTTGGATGAAAATATTTAGAAATTAATTTTCCGGGTAACTTGTTAAGTAATATTTTTAGGATATTTGATAATTTTAAAACTAAATATAATTAATAATTTAGATATATAAATTTTATTTCATATATTCGGATACTCATTTGTAACTCGGTGTAGTTTGGTTTTTGATTCGGGGTTTTCCAGTTTTGGTTTATATGCACATGCCTAATTATGTGGATTGTTTTATTTGATTTTATATTTTAAAATCTATATATTGATTTATAATTTTCAATATTTTACTTTTTTCTAGATATTGAAACAATCAATCGCTTATTTGTTTTGAAAGGGAATAGGAAAATCAATCGCGGATTTGTACTAATAGCATTGTATTTAATATCTTTTTTTTGAAAACATTGCATTGTATTTAATTACAACATATTATTTCTATGTTATAAAATATAATAGTAAATAGAATTAGAAATGAGTAAACTCATAATTTTTTGCTTTTATTTTCTAAAATATGTATGGGAAGGTGAATAAATGTGAAATGAACGAAGAATTTATTAAACCTTAGTTATTATCCAGAATAATTTTTTCTTTCATATTTATCAAACCTTAGATTATTGATGTGTTAGACAAAATAACATTTTTTTAGTTCAAGCTTTTCAGGGAACACCTAGAGTATTAGCTTATATATGTTTCTTATAAAATATTATCATTATGTGAGAGAAGAACAATGCATTTTTAGATTATTTTTTTCTGAAAAACATATTATTTCGTAGACATGTAATAAAAAGTGATGGATATATAATTAATCATTTGGATGCTTTCAAATTATATTTTTTACTTAATTCAGTTGTTCTCTATAAGCTAACATGTGGGCGAGACAGAGGAGATCGTGGGTGGTGATATATTTGCGTAATTAATATAGTGATGGTATTTCACCGTTTAAAAAAAAGGAAATGTAAATTAAATTAAGTTGAAGAGGTATTTTTTACTATAAGTAACAATGCATAATATTATGAAATGAATTTTGTTATATGTAACTTTTTAAGATGTGGCAAAATATTTTTATGCAAAATAAGTAGTCAAATTCCTCTACCTTTTTTCCCTAAAGTTCTAAACACATTTTGAGTCTAATCATTTCCTCAAGCTTTGCCGATTATACCTACATATTTTTAAATGAAATCCAAGGAGACCAATCCTCAGGGAGAATATAGCATTTAAAGTTGCAATTTTAGAATGAATATAGATTTTAAGAAATCAAGTTTTTGTGTTCCCATAAAAGATGGGAGTTAGACAAACATTAGACAAAACACTGTAATAGTAGTATGTAAGAAGACATGTGTCCCGAAGGTTCTACAAAAATTTACCAAAAAACAGTGAATCACTTATGTCATCGACTATGTGGATAATTGATGATTTTAATTAGGTTAATACAATTAGACTAAATTTATCAAATATGTGGATAATTGATGATTTTAATTAGGTTAATACAATTAGACTAAATTTATCAAATATGTGGATTGAGTAGTATAGGGAGTTTTAGCGATACCAACCCATACTCTCTATATTACCTATAACTTTTGGGACAAAGAAGAAAATAGAAAAGAGAAAATATGTGATAGCTAGAGATGATCGTTTATGCTTTCTCATCATTATCTCATTCAGGTTTTGCAACCGTTACTGAGCTTAAAACATTCATCTTTGCATCATCTTAATATGGACATGAACTATATATAATCATATCAAAGTAATATACAATATGAGACGTTAGTTGCGGATTTTAGATCATAGAGTCACCTTTGAATCTTTGACTTCCACCAGCCTCATTGGGCACATGGTGGTTCTTGAATAGCATGCGATTTCTGGTGGAAAAGTTGGAGTACATGTAAAGGCTAGGAACTCCAATGCTATGTTTCCTGAGAGACCCATGTTAAAGACTAAAATGAGCTTTGAGGATTCTCTTTTGTGTAGAACTCAAGAATATGTTCATATATACAACAATACTTAAAGGATAACTTTCATGAAAATACGATTTTGCTTGCCGAAACAATGTCAGGAGATAACTTGTATATTTCTATATAACCCTCAGCCGAATGATTCCTAAAATTGGTAAGCTTCCTTTCCATAAACCAGACGATATTTTTAATTTGGCATCAAAGTGTATGATAGAATTCATAAGCTAGAACATCTGATCATTATTGAATACATATTGCTTTGAAAGTCTTAGAATGATCCTTGTTATTTTGACCCTTCATTAATCTCTGCAGAAAGAAGGAATAAAATGGATTCTATGATGGTTTAAAACAGTAAAGTAAATAAAGGACCTACTAAGTAAGTCACGCTCTATCACCGTTGGAGCAGCTCGAGGCCTAGTAGTAGCCAAAGCTTCACTGCAGACACCTAACTAATTCTTTTGGAAAAATCACTCAGGCTGTTTCACAAAGATCATGTCACATGGACATGTTAATGTGTGGCCTGTTTTGTCCTAATACGCGAACTACTGAAATCAAATAAAATATATCAACAGGCTATTTGTAACATACCGTGTTTCCCATAAAAGCTGGTGCACCTGGTGGTTGAAGACAAAACTGATAAGCATCATGCTCTTGGTGCTGTAACATAATAATAATTACAGTGAGACTTAAGTCTTAACATTGCTTTATAGTTCTAATATTAATATAAAAGTCTATTGCACACCAGTAACTGTGGAAGCCAAGCAATGGAATCAATGAGGTATATGTTATAACTATGCTGTTGCGAGCAAGCACGACCTGATTTTCCAAAAAGAAAACAATAAGTTAAAGGGGAACCATAATTCTGTAATAAATAGATACGAACATGGTCACTGAACTACTTTGTAAGGGATGGACGCTTGTGCTTTATTATCTCCGAAAACAAAAACTTTGTAGGGTCAGGTTTGTTATGTTTGACATGATTCTTCCTCAGAACATATACTCCTAGAAATTCCTTTCGTAACTCCACAACATAACAAACCTGACCCTACAAAGTTTTTGTTAGTATAAGTCAAACAATATTTTACAAAAAAACGCATATAATGAAAAGTAACTCGAATTCATCTATGTAAACCTACAGCATAGTCTCCTGAAGTGATTTAATAAAATTTCCAGCGGCGAATAGAGTTCTTCGTCACGATCAAAAGTTGCAGCTAACATTGAGCTCCCACCAGATTCATTAAACTCTACATATGCGTGTATCAGCCAGTTTTGGTCAAAGAACTCCATAAGGCACCAAAAGGTTCCATTTCACAGAGATCTTGCTGTTATGATCATGGCACATGCCGTGGTACACATGAATCAGAGGTGACTTGGATGACAGAAACCTTCACAATGTTAACCACTCAACAATTAGATAACTGAGAAGCAAAACACATCATAAGCTCGACGAATCTACCATTTTATTACCTTCAAATGAATCTCCAGTCATCATGAGAGAACTGAGAGAGATATCATGATGCTGTTATTGGGGGAGGAGTTGAAAGATAAGAGAAAGGTTACACATAAACAGAAGGTTTCCCTCAATAAACGATTTAGCTTCTACGGTCAATTGCCGGAGGTTTAAACCAGTTTCATGGCCATCGCTTGATATTCTTGTAGGGATGTCGATTTTGGTTAGACGAAAGGATTTATATAGGAGGAGAAACAAAGGGAGGTGGTGAGATAAAATATCTCATGAAAATAAAAGTAAAGAATAAAATTGAATGAGTGAGAGTGGGTCGTGGTAACTGTACATGATGATTTACAGAAATCAATCGGCAATCGATGATGGTAAAGGGGAAGAGGCAATACAATTGCTTGCGAGGGATGGGTTATAAAGAGTTGGGCTAACATAAAATGGGCCACGACAATATTAATAGGAACAGGTCTGACGTGGCAATGTAGAAATATCTTATTGGATGATTTTTTTTAAGACGTGGACACCTTCCCCTTTGATTATATTGTGCTTTTAGTATAGTATAGATATCTATACTAAGAATAAACTTTAGTTGTTTGCCTATGACTTTAAGATATACGCTTCACAAGGTACCTTCGTATATAGCTTTGGAAACAACTAAACGCCAACCCTTTCTTCACATCAAAATGTGTTATAGATGGGACTTATATTTTATCAAAATATAGGAAATATACATAATTGTTTTATTCATGCCCGCATTAACGGCAAGATCTTACATGTGTTAGAAGGTTTTGGTCAATATGACAATTTAAGTAGTTTGAGTGTGTTTAGCTAATCCCATATTTCATAATAACAATTTTCAAACTAGAATAGCCATATTATTTCAAAAAATTGGTTTACTATTTTTTTTTTGAAACTTTGGTTTATTATTATTATTCCGACTATAAATACAAAACTCTATTAATTTATAAGGTAATGAAAACAATTCAGAAAAAAATAAAACTTAAGAGCATCAAAATTATAAATTTATAATTAATAAAGTGTGAGTATACCAGAAGAATGATGATTTCCCTTTGTAACCGAATTAGATATTCAATAGAGTAGGTTTATTTATCAAAATTAAACATGTTTAATGTCGTTCGACAGAAAGAAACATAGGAAAATTCCATCCAGTTTTTCTGAAATTCAAAGAATATAAAGATGAGTAGTACTATTTTTAGGTTAGAGAAACGCATTTATTTTATTTTATTAGATAGACTAGAGACTGTCCCGGGCTACGCCCGGGTTTCTTACCTACGAAAAATAATCTCATTTAAATTATTATGTCATATATAGTGTGTAAATTATTTATATTAAAAACTGTAAAATTTTATTAAAAGAATCAATTTTTAATATTAATTCATAGATTAAGCCAAAAAAGATAAAAAGTTTACTAAATTTATTTATGGTTAATTACTTTATTTTATTTCTATTTTTTTTTTTCATTTTTGTACCCTTTATTAATTTTAACACAACTGATTTTTGTTTGACAATATACACAAAATGTTCTTTAAATGATAATTTGCGGTTCATTAGACTCAATCTCTTTCACCTTCATTTTTCCCTGAACTTTCTCAAGGTTCGCTCCATTATCACCAATCTTTGTATTTACTACATGTTCTTCCTCCATTTTATATACTTTTATTTTTTTATGCTATTGTTCTACACGACTATACCTAACTTCTCTTATTTAGCTTTCGCAGCTGTTCATGTTAGTTTTTTCGTTCTCGCAACCATCTCCTTGTTTTCTTCTTCCAACCTCTCTCAGCTTCTCTTTTTTTTTTTCTTTGGCTTCTCTCAGAGTTTCCACTGCAACCTTACAGTGTAGACGCCGCAATGAACTTACAACCTTCTCACTAATGTAATCCCAGCTTCTTTATTTTTCTAAAATATATAATATATTTTTATAAGGGAAAATATCTTGACAATGTAATTTTTACTCAACATTGTATTTATATAGGTCATTTTTTATCGCAGATTTGTTCAGCGTAATTTTTAAAACTGGTGATAAGCTAACCCACGTATAGTGTAGAGTTATTTTGCAATACTAGAAAAAAGTTGATCAAGCAGCAAAATTCAAGTTGTGGCCTCACAACTCAGGGAATTATGAGCATGCATATGAATCAGCAGAGTACACTGGTGAGAATTAATCATGATGAACCAAATTACACGTCCGGTTTGCAAGACCTTTATACAAAGGTGAGTAGGGTGTTCATGGACACATAAACTTTCATGCTTTGTGCGAAATGGTAAGCTTTGTACATGGAAAATTCAAATCACAAGCTTCTACTTCGTCTAGAGTTCCACTCCAAAAATCACATTTTTGTGATGTCACTACCAATGCCTTAGTCTATCCCAAAGGTTTGCTAAAGACAATGGAAAGAAAAACAACTTAAAGAAAAACAACTTTTTGTTTGGTATCATTTCCTCGCAGGCAAGAAAGATGATGTTTGGTATCATTTCCCAGAATTTGGGGTTTCAAGAGGGAACCCTGATGTGTCATCATTCCATTTGTGGTTCCCGCAGGAGATATAGAAGTGGATGGCATTTTGAATACATACAAAAGGTTCTTTCAGCTAATTGTTGTTCTACCAAGCGATGACATCACGATCGCAATAACCATGTTATTTCTTTCTTTCAGTATCCATGTTCTTCATATAAAGACAAAAATTTAAAGTTATTTCCTCTGAAAATATCATTCCGTTAATGCAAATAAGTTGATTCGTTTTACCAGAGATTTCTTGGACAGGAAGGCATTCCATAACCTTACGTTTTATCTCCTGCTCGGTTACAATCATCTGTCCATCCACTGAGACGCAAGGTATAGAACTTAGTATGTGTGGCTGTTAGAGCTGCAATCTGAACCCCCCACCAGTTGAAGAACACAGTTACTTGAAGTAAGTTTTCACATTTATAAATTCTCGGATTGTTTCTCGTAATTAACATTCATTTTTTCTGTTTTTGATGCTCAATAATTACCTTATAAAGAGTTGTTAATTCATCACATGTAGACAGTCACACAGTTGTGGATTTGTGTTAAATTTTATTTACTAAAGCTTCCTTTCCCCTGCTTAAATCTGATAAGAGAATTTTGATATGTATATAAAATCATGATTTTACTTTAACCATTTAAACATTTTTCTATGCAACATTCAAGCCACAGTATTTTTGTTATTTTTTACCACACTAATAAATTTTTGATATGTATATTACACCAAAATTGAATAACCATAAATTTTAGTTAGACTGATAAAATTAATTTATTGGGTGAAATACACAACTAGAAAGTATATTTATTTGTTTGTTTATATGAAAGTTTATACTTTTATTTGAAAACAGAAAATTAAATAAAGAGACCTGAAAATTAATAAAGCTAAATCAAAATTATTACTATTATTTATAAATTTAATAGTTGATTTAAAAAATAACCTAATAAGCAAGATTCAATAATATTTAGATGTTATCCTATAAGTTTATTTAACTTTCATCTTGCTCACCTATCTTATATATAATTTTGAATAATAGAAGTACTACTAATTTTAAATTTGTCGAACAATTAGAATCGGTTCTAATATTAAAAGAACAGAAAAGAATTTGTATTAGACAAAACAAAGTCAATGATTCGTCAATGACTGGAACTCCAAAAGCAAGAGTCTTTCTTATCCCCGTCCTAGCATGATTGATCATGTCCTTCCTTGGATATAAGGCTCCAGCACAGCATTTTATTCAACCAGAAACATAAATCATCTCCGTACAAAACAACAACCACGTAAAGTTCAAAAAGATGAACATGAAAGCTGTATAATTTAAACTGGTCTCTCGACACACCTAAATCGAAAAGCGTTTCTCAATACTCTTAGCACAAAGCTTTAAATGTCTCCAATACATTATGCCAAATAGGAACATTGGTTTTACATTATCTTAACAAACTGTGAGATTTTGTTTATTCCATATTCGTCCTTGGAAATGATGCATACTGATTCCATGTATCTCCTCGGTAATGAACTGAGACTGATGCACACATTTATTTGTTCTTACTTTCTATAATATTTTACCTAACTACTATATTTTAAACTTGAAAATTTTATTAAATTTTAAATATTTTTTCAACTTTCAAAATGATACAAACCAAGATAATAAAATGTACAAATTTCACATATTTACTAAATAGTATTTATGATTAGACAAAAATTATAATATTTATGTATTTCAATGTTAGTTGGACTCTATACATTTTGTAATACTTGCTTAAGAAATTTTATATATTTAAAATGTTAGTCTAATAATGCAGTGGTGAAAAGAAAATCATCAATATTTATTTTGCATGTAATCATTAATTTAAACGGTTTTTAATTACTTATAAATTGTGTACATCTTCTTTATTTGTCTCTTATTTAATTAATAAAACAATTTATTAAATTTAGAGTTAATAAAATATATTACTCAAGCTTTTGTTTTTATCCATGTGCATTTTTGTTTAACATAGCTTAACTCTCTCGCACCTTTGAGACTATATAATTTGACCTTTTCTATAACCTGTCCATAATTATTTCATCATATGGTTTCCCCATTTACAGTCATACATATACATTAGAGAAAATCATTTCATGTCTTTCTTCTTTTGAAATGACTAAAGCTTGTGGGCAAAGCATATACCATTGTAATAACTATCTGTCACTCCTTCCCCAACACCACAATTCCTTTAGCAAAGCCTGAACCATCAGAGATCTTGTTGTCTCCAGAACCAGTAACAATAGATGTTTCAGAAACTTCATTCGCAACTGTTGCTATGAGACGGTAATGTTCAGCTCTTGACCTAATGAGACGGTAATGTTCAGCACTTGACCCAAGATCGAAGCTCCAATGGTTATAGCCATGGCTGGTTTAGACATCAGCACATAGTTTCCGAGCATTGGTATGAAAGGCACAACACCATTCTTCGTCCAAGAGGCTTCCAATGGCAAAATCACTCAAATGTCATCTTTATTGTGCAGCTGTAGAAGCACCTGAAGTTCCTGATGATCAAAAGCCAATACAAATGACTGATGAATAGTTCTGGTTTTGTACAAATACTATAATATTGATGTTCTGACTTATGAGAGAAACCATATTCTCTCAAGGTCAAACACATTAAGGGAACCCAAATCAAGTTATACCTTTAGGCTACGATCACCACCAGCGATTCTGATGCAGAGTGTATGTTGATTGTCATAAAGAAACTCGCTCATCTCCGTATGTTCAGATCATGATGGAGGAGCACGGATACCTCTCGTGCGAGTCCTCGATTCCGAAGACTCGCGTAAGGTTGTTTCTATTCCCTTGGAAAGCTCAAGGCGGCGGATGTTGATTGGCTTGGGATTGGAGAGTCGAATCCTACTCGTGATGAGTTGACTCAGCCGGTGCTTCAGCACGCGAAGACTGATACGTGGTTTGTAGACGCATTGAAGGGGGCAGAGATGATGCAGGCTGGGGAAAATAATAGCGGGAGTAGTGGCGGAAGCGGTGGGATTTGCGGTCAGGAGTTGATGATGCTGTGGATCGCTCACAGCCGATGTATTCTATTATTTTCTCCCCACTGCAGATTTCGTTGTTCTGGTGGTCATCGCCTGCTTCGTTTAGTATTGATTGAGTGAATTTTGCAGAAGCAATGGGAGACTGGTAATTGGTATATATAAAGTGAAAATAGAGGGTATCTAAACGGTTCCATGGTTTATCATTGTTGCAGTAAATAAGAAATTTTATGACATAGGGTGGTGGGAGCCTGACGTTACAGCTGAGAAATAGAGACGGAAGACGGCTGTTTATCCGATGAATTAAGTTAATGAGTCGCATGTAATAGGTAAAACAGATTATTTGGGTCATGATATGGGCCAGTGATAATGAGCCCATAGAAATGAATCATTTTTTATCGACAGAACTTACGTGTGACATGTCAAATACAAACTTTCTCATTGGTTGATTTAATTTAATGAGGTGGATAGGCTGGATGGAGCTCATATCCCCCTTTTATTATAGTATAGATTAGGCTCAACCAAGCCAGTTATCCACAACATATAAGTAGAAGTGTAGAGGGAGACAAGAAACATCCATTGTTAGTGGGAAATGGTTTATTTTAAAAAATGGGTTTAGAGCAGAAATCGGCAATGTTGGAAGATTTGATACAGAAATGCGGCGGCTGTGCGGTGGTCACCGGCAGTTTCGGAACGCAGCTTGAGAGTCACGGCGCCGCTATGAGTGATCCTCTGTGGAGTGCCGTTTCTCTCATCAAAGATCATGAACTAATCCAGCTGGTTTGTGAATGTTTACATTTACTTTAGGGTATTTTGATGTTTTATAATTGCTAGAACCTGACAATGAGATTTGGTAATTATCAGGGACAAATATCTCACATTGAAAGTTGGTTTTAAGTTAGAAGTCATCTATATACTATTAAAAATATTTACATCTAAACTTTCGATGTGAGATATTTGTCTCTAATATGCCTCCTTGAATTGATGGTTTTTTGAACGTCAATTTCAGAATGATCGGACAACGATTGATGGGCCAACTTTGAGTTAGATCGATAAATAATCAAGTTAGATTGTCTGAATCAGACTTTGATACCAAATTAAATTAGATTGACTTCCAACTAAAATCAGTTGGTGATAAGCGGATTGTTCCATTTATCTTATATATTATTAAAGATTTCAATTTTTGATATAGAATATTTGTCCCTGCTAATAATAAAATTTTAGAGAAAAATAACTATTATTTTTTTGTCTTTTAATTTATTTTAATTTGCGAGTAAAAATTGGACTATACTGGATAAGAGTTTTCCTTGATTTTTTGGGCAGATTCACATGGAATATTTGGAGGCTGGTGCAGACATTGTGGTTATTTCATCTTATCAGGTAATAGAAGCAACCTAGTTTTTTTTGGCTTCTGTGTTCATTCCTTTTCTTGTTTCACAAGTTATCTGATTTCTTTCTTTTCCATTTTAAAGATCTAAATTTGTAATTTTCTGGTGATTACAAGGGTTTAACATAAAAAAATTCTGCATTTGAGTTGAAGATTGTAGGGTCAGAGAGATATTTACTTGCTTTTTAATTGATTTGTCAGAGTGATTTTTTTTGTTTTGTAAAGATGTGATTACAAGGGTTGAACATTAAAAAAAATCTGCATTTGAGTTGAAGATTATGGGGTCAGAGAGATATTTACTTGTCTTTTTAATTGATTTGTCAGAGTGAAGTTTGTGTTTTTTTTTTGCTTTGTAAAGATTACAAAGATTAGGGTTTGTATTGAGTTTTGGTCTCACTTTCAAAATATTTCATTTTCACTGGTTTGCTTTCAGGCTACTATCCCTGGCTTTCTCTCAAGAGGATTGTCGATGGAAGAGAGCGAGTCTTTGCTACAAAAGAGCGTAAAACTAGCTGTTGAAGCCCGTGATAGATTCTGGTACAAAGTCACCAAAACTTCAGGAGAACATCGAGCTCTTGTAGCTGCATCTATTGGAAGCTATGGAGCTTACCTTGCTGATGGCTCTGAGTACAGGTCCTTTTTTTAAGAATCATTTCAATTCACACTACACTATTTATGAAAGATACCTTTTAAAAGTTTTTAGACATAATTTTTTTTTTTTTTAAGTTTTAGGGATATTTCTGCTTTGATAACATAATAGATTGATGAGAGTATAGAATTAAAAGAAGTATTGTTGACTCTCATGAAGATAGATTACAATATGCATATACTTATATAGAGATGGCTAAACTTAATTCCTAAACTAATATGGAATATTTCATTATAGATACTGATAAGTTTTCTATTCTAATATATTTGTATATATCTTTAATCTTAGATTTTGGTCCATCTTCTAGATCTTTCATTATTGGAAGACTAATTATAGTTGTTCCATGTTTTTCTTGCAGAGGAAACTATGGCGAGAACATAAGTTTGGATAAACTAAAAGACTTCCACAGGAGAAAACTTCAGGTCCTAGTGGAAGCTGGTCCTGATCTTCTTGCTTTCGAAACCATACCGAATAAACTCGAGGCTCAGGTTCACTCTCTTGATATTGTTTTCTTGAGATTAAGTTGTTACAAAGTCTACTTATTATTGAAAAAAACTTAGGCGTGTGTTGAGCTTCTAGAGGAAGAGAATGTGCAAATACCAGCATGGATCTGCTTCACATCTGTAGATGGTGAGAAAGCTCCATCAGGAGAGAGCTTTGAGGAATGCATTGAACCTCTTAACAAAAGTAACAAGGTTTTCGCATTAGGCATTAATTGTGCGCCTCCACAGTTTACAGAAAACCTGATTCGCTTGTTTTCCAAGGCAAGTGAAAAGTTTGCATTGTACTGCAAAGTAATGCTCATCCACTGAAAAGAAAACATATTCATTTTTGAGGGAATTTCGACTAAAAATCGGTAAAATGAATTCTGTCAGACTTCATCGAAAATATATCAGAAATTTTCATAGATTTAGTTTTACTGAAATTTCTGATGGAATTAAATAAATATTTATTTTAATAAATTTATTAGGAATCCATTCGACGAATTCCCTACAAAATTAAATAAATTATCTTTTCGTTTTATATTGTAGATAAGTTTTTTTTTTGTTACAAAATAAGTGTTTTTTCGACTTTCGACGCAAAATTTATTGAGTTATAATGCAATTTTTTATCACTTGAGATGTGGTTAGATATATAAATGACTGTGTTTTTATATAAAAAATATGTAAAATTAATTAATTTTTTAATTCGTATGCATAAAGTCACTTAAAATAAAACTGAGGGAGCATTTGTTTCTTGTTATATATTGTAATTTTTTTTTGTTTCTCAGCTGACCAAGAAGGCAATAGTTATGTACCCTAACAACGGAGAGGTTTGGGACGGGAAAGCCAAAAAATGGCTGGTATGTTGTTTTACAATTAGGTTTAAAGATTGTAGAAAGATATATCTTGAGGTTGAAGAAATGATCAGCTCTTACGATTTGGTTAAATCTTGCAGCCATCACAATGCTTTGGTGATGCAGAGTTTGAGATGTTTGCAAGGAAATGGCGCGATCTTGGAGCTAAGCTTATAGGAGGATGTTGCAGAATTACGCCTTCCACTATCAAAGCTATCTCCAGAGATTTGAAACGAAGATGAGTTCTCAGGGATGAAGATTTGTTTGACCATTTTTAGGGTTTTCAATATGCGTGCATGTATTGTTTCTCTTGCAAAATCTACAATTTGGTGAAATGGGAGAAACTTTGTAGAAGTAACTCCCCACTCTTGAAATCTTTTCTTTTAACATCTCGTTGGAGATTGAAAATAATGTTTATAGTTTTACAAAATCTTTCTGATAAAGATCACTCATAAACAAACAAAATGTAAATTTCTTCAACATACATACGAAAGAAAAGGAATGGTAGATTTATCTCTGCAGCTTTACAACCATTGAAGAGCTTGAAAATAACGAAGTTTAAGCAGAAGCTGCAGGTTCTGAAGGTTCTGAAGCTGCTTCTGCTGCAGCAGCTCTCTTCTTAGCAAAGTATTCATCTGCTCGTGCGAGGTTTTTAGCAACCGATGGCTTCACCCACTTCTTTCTTCCAGGCAACACAGTGAGTGTACAACCAGAAGCTTCAAGCTTCTCCTTAGCTGATGTCGAGAACGCACGAGCTTTGAAAGTGAGCTTCACGCTAAGTTCTCCAGTACCCAGTATCTGAAACCCAAAACAAACCAAAGCGTTTTAATAAAGTAAAAAATGAATGTATGATACAAAGAACGTAATCAAACAAACCTTGAGAGGGAGCTTCCTTTCCCTTCCTGAAGGATTGATCAAACCCTTTTGCTTCAGTGTCTCTAGTGACACTTCATCTCCATCTTCAAACCCAGCTGTTTCAATGTCTTTGAGATTCACTGGTACGTACTTAGGTAATCCTGAACGCATACCTGTTCAAAGAACACAGCAAAATGCGAATGTTGCATCAAGAAACTTAACAAGGATATGGACTCAGGAAGAAAGATCTTTTTGCCCACGTGTGAGTGGAGCAGTAGAGCTTATCAGCAAAACAAAACCATAAAACATCTCTATACACTTAACTACAAACTTGAGCCTCGATTCTCAATTCTTGTTTACATATGAAGTGCCAATCCTAACCGAATACAATTGCAACAATCTTCTAGGTGAGACATCTCATGGTGAACACTTAGTCTACACAAAAGTTCGATACTTTCACAAATGAAAACAAAGCAAGCCCCAAATAAAACCATTAAACGGAGCATCTTCTAGTTGAGACATTTCACACTTAGTCTACACAAAGTTGGATACTTTCATACATCAAACAAAGCAAAAAAAAAAACTAATAAACAGAGCATCTTCTAAGTAAGACATTTCATCGAACACTTAGTCTACAAAAAAGTTCGATACTTTCACTACTTATCAAAACAAAGCAAGAACCTTTTACCTCCGGCGATTCCTCTAAGTTTCGGAAGACGACGATAAAGAGCGGTTTGTCCTCCTTCAAAACCTCTCATGATCCCAGGACCAGACCGTGACTTCTGCCCTCTCATACCGAACCCACAGCTAGCTCCTTGTCCCGCGGAGATACCTCTACCCTTTCTCTTCGCCCTCTTTCTCGAACCAGGTTGTGGTCCGAGGTTATTGAGACGGAACCTCTCTGAGCTTACTGCTTCCGAAGAGGAAGAAGAAGCTGTGGCTTGGCTCAACACAACGAGAGGCTTAGTGAATTGCTTTTGCTTTCCAGTTTTACACTTGTGGTGGAGCTTTAGAGAGAGAATCTGAGATGGGTTTGCTCCTAAGACGCTTACATTGCCCTTGAATGAAGTGGAAGGGAAGGAGAGACGGTGGCATTGGCGGGAGAGGAGGGAGTTTGATGAGATGGAGAGAGGAACAGCCATGGAGGAGGGCAAGAGGTGAAAAGCTTCGATGGATAAGGATGACGACAGGTACATATAGATAAACTGAAAATGATTAAACGACGTCGTGTAAGCATTGCACACAATAAGAGTTGCTGGGCTTCGGCCCAAAATATGGCTCATTCTGATGCTTTACGGGAACTAAAGGTGATTTAAACTAGGCCTTGGATTTGTCCGAAGGGAACCAAAGTTTTCGATTTGTTTGGTTAGGAATATGGTTCGATTTGGTTAGGTTGTTTAAAATGGGTTTTCGATTCGATCCGGTAATCAATTACTTCGGGGTTTTTAATATAAAAACTATAATCAAACTATATTAAAAATCTAAACTGAACTAACTGAAATAACCATATTAAACCGAAACTAATCAAAATTATCTGAAACCTTAATAAAAATAAACAAAAATCTAAAATTTGAATAGAATTTGACACACACACAAAAAACTTGGATATAATTTTCAAAAACCAAAATAACCAAATATCGAAACTGAAAGTTTTTGTAGAACCGAACTACCCAATCGAATAAACCCGAACTAACCAAACCATCCACATGCCTTTTAAACCATAAAGTGAAGCTTGTTCATCTAACTCATTATCAGAATCAAACCAATGAATCTCTAATCATGAAACAAATCTCTTGTGTCCTGAGTCAAATAAATCATCAAATAAATGATTTCAGGCTTCATTTTAAATTAAACACTTTTATTTGTTTGTTAATAACTATAAATGTCATTGCTAGTTTCCAAAATCATTTTTAGTGAACATTTTAAGTAGTACAATTAAAAACAAGTAGCCGTTGTAAGCGCATTACCACAAAAAGAACTAGCCGTTACACTCCCTTCTTATATCTTCTTTTCCGAGTTCTTATTTTTCCCTCAATCAAATCAATCATAAAACCCTAATCGACGCTTCCGAAAATCAATTTTAAAATCACAGATCCTTCGTTTGAATATTCATCTCTAAATCGCTATACCATGGCTTCCAAAACAGCAGCAGCTAAAGATATCATCACACTCCACGGATCCGCCGCCATCGTCAGCGAGTTCTTCTGTTACGCCGCCAACAGGTGAGAGAGAATCTCAATCGATTTCAGTTCTAGGGCTTTCCGAAGTTAAAATTGAAATTGAATCGATTTTGTTTGTGTATTAGTATACTGTACAATCGAGCAGTATACCCAGAGGAAAGCTTTGTGAAAGTGAAGAAGTATGGTCTTCCCATGTTGCTTACTCAAGATGAATCCGTCAAATCATTCTTATCAAATCTCACTTCTCAGATCTCCGGTAAAATAAAAAAAGTTTCTTTCTTTCTTGTTTATGAGTCTCATAGAGACTGATACTGTTGAGATTATTGTTGTAAAGAGTGGCTTGAAGCTGGGAAGTTACAGAGAGTAGTATTGGTGATAATGAGTAAAGCTACTGGTGAAGTCTTGGAGAGGTGGAACTTTCGTATTGAGACTGATTCTGAAGTTGTTGAGAAAGGGTCAGTGAGTTCTTTTTATTGTTGATACTGTTTTGTTTTCAGAATATGAATCTTGATTTTTTGCTTTTTTTTATTTCAGTGAGTCGAGGGAGAAGAGTGATAGGGAGATCATGAGGGAGATTCAAGCTATTATGAGACAAGTTGCTTCCAGTATTACTTACTTGCCTTGTCTTGATGAACCTTGTAAGTGAACCACCAAAACTCATAGGAAACCAAAAGTGATCATTGTCAACACTTATCTCTTTGTGATTGTTGTTCTGTTTAGGTGTGTTTGATGTGTTGGCGTATACGGATACGGATGTGGCGGTTCCGTTTACGTGGGTGGAAAGTGATCCGAAGCTGATTGCTAATCCACAGATGGTTAAGCTACACGCTTTTGATACCAAGGTGAGAAGAAGAATAACAAGGAAACCTGTGACTATGTTTGCTTTGAAAGGTTTCTTAACCGCTTTGGTTTTTAATCTGCTTTTTTTGCAGATTCACAAAGTGGACACCCTCGTCTCGTACAAGAACGATGAATGGGATGAAGAAGAGTAGTAACACAAGTCTCATGCTCAGCTCAGCCCAGCGTTTTCCTTTTCTCATGTTCTTGAATGTCAAGTGAATCCTTTATTCACCTATGTTGTTTTCTGTTTTTCTTCTTCCCGGATTGTGTGAGAATCATGTGTGCCTTTGTTGTTTATGTTTGTTCAATAGTTATCAGCTTTCTCATTGTCTCTGTCCTTGCATTGACGCCATTATGTTTAACAAATCAAATATATCCTTGAATGATTCTTCTAGCTTTTTGTCAGTAGTTGTTCTCTCATCTCATCCCTTGGTACAAGACACCAGGTTGAAGATCATCAGTATTGTCTATGTTCCCAACCATACTGTTTATCTCCCGTTATGTTGGAGATAGATTGTTATCGTCTTTGTAGAAATCAATCAGAAAACGAGGCTTGTTACAAACATGTTCCTACTTCAAAGAAAGAAAAGACTCTCTCATACAAGATTAGAAGTTGCATATATAAACAAACAATCCCAGCTAACTCGAACATAGCTTTAGTCTTAACTTGCTTACTGAGTTGCATGAACATACAATGATCCAAAGTTACGACAATCTTTTTATTTTGTTTTAGAACAAATGGATGTCTAAAAGCAAAAACAAATCTTTACAAGTTCAACAAAGATTAAAGCGAACATATTTATTGTAAGAAAATAGTTTCTAGATAGTTGAAAATGATCTCCATTGAGCAAAGATTTCCACCAAAGTGGCACACCTGAAAGAAAAAAAACAGAGTCCTGGGTTCAGTATCATGTTTAAGAAGCGTATATCTAAGAGACCAGAGATGATATCTACGAGTGTATGCAAATTTACCTTCACTGGATGGAGTTTATGATCTCTGTCAAGAATGCAGACTAACCATATTCTTCACAACTTATAGCACAAATGATAATCTGGTTCTTATAATCTACATATAAAACTTATTATCTTTCTTTTACGGCTTCAGCAACCCCAAACTTAAACCCCCTAAAGCAGACGCCAAACTGTTCTTCATCACACTTCTCTACCTCTTTTTAACTTATAGCAGAGTAGGAAGAACTCTTCTCGTGTTCATCTCTAAGTCTCCAACTCCGAACTTCAATCCACAAAAGTAGATGACAAATCACACTGCTGAGACTCTTTCTTGGCTTTTCCTTCTACATTTTCTTTATCCTGAACTCTTCTCAAAACCAATCAAGCCCCCTCATCAAGATGGCTGACGCCAACCTGTTCTTCATCACACTACTCTACCTCTTTCTAACTTATATCAGAGTAGGCAATGATGTTCTTCTCGTTTTCTTCTCTAAGTCTTCAACTCCGAACTCCAACCCACAAAAGCAGATTACAAATCACACCACTGCGACTCTTCCTTTTACATAATCTTTTTCTTTATCCTCAACTTTTCTCAAAACCAATTAAGCCACACTCATAAAGATGGCAGACACCAACTTGTTCTTCATCACACTACTCTACCTCTTTCTAACTTATATCAGAGTAGGCAATACTCTTCTCGTGTTCTTCTCCAAGTCTCCAACTCCGAACTCCAACCCACAAAAGCTGATGACAAATCACACTACTGAGAAACTCTTTCTTATCTTTTTCTTTATCCTGAACTTTTCTCAAAACCAATTAAGCCACACTCATCAAGATAGCATACACCGACCTTGTTCTTCATCACACTACTCTACCTCTTTCTAACTTACAGTAGAGTAAGAAAGACTCATCTCGTGTAGTCTTTCTAATCTTTCTAACTATGCCATAACAAACTCTTCTTGTATAGTCTTCACTCACAAAACTAATCTACTTCTTCCTTCCTTATTCCTATTTGATGATTCTCTTTTTTGGTTCTGACTTTTCTCAATCCAAAATAGCCATATTAATATATGTACAGGATACTATGACACCTACATCCATGGGCAGACACATTTCCCACAAACTACATCACACCCATGAAGATCTGAGCCATTCAATTCAGAGTGAAAAGAAAGACTCAGATTGAATTTTCCACCTCGAGAGGGAACTTAGGGGACTGCATCGAACAATCAGCGCACAAAAACTCCAGACAAAACGTTTCTTCATATTCACTGTCATTGATGCACCGACCACACTGAAAACACCTCTGTATACAAAGAGAACAAGCACGACATTCCTCAGAACCTTCCGCTTTTCCTTTACAGTCTTCCGCTGGACAGTCATACACAAGCCTAGCGTTCTGACATTTTGGGCACATCTCAATATCTAGCACCCGGTCATCATCGCAGGACACACATGAGTCTCCTCTATGGTAAAAACGTGGCTTCTGTAGAGACTTCTCCACATTATTGCCAACGTCTAACAAGCCAAACAATTCATCATAGTGGTCTTTAGTAACTCCAAAGATGCCACCGATCTCTAGCTGCTTCACTTGAAGCTTCCCTGCAGACTTCAGATCCCTCAAGATGCTCAAAACACCATCGATAGTGATCCTTGTGCATCCAGACACGCCAAGCTGACAACCACAGAATACAACTTACAGATTTACATAGTTAAGAATCCAAATAAACTTGGAAGAGTAATTGAAGAAACACTCACCTTAACTACTTGTGGGTTGCGCTCCAAGACCCGCTTGAGACAATCATCTGTAATTCTCGAGCAATCTACGAGCCTCAGACACTGCATAGTGCCCTGAGCCCTCTCGGTTAACTGCAGAAGAGCCTCATCCGTGATCTTCTCATTCAAAGGTTGACAAATGTGGATATGTTTCCACAGCAACGAGTCATCACAGACAGTGGTATGCAGAGACTTGCAAACCATACTCGCTGAAAGAAGATCCTTCACTCCCAAGTGATAAAGACAAAAACCAAACGCTGGATGAACGAGTGCATTCTCACCTCCTCCATCATCGGTGCAGCGACCACTGCTTTCTCCAACCTCATCCACACTACTAGTGGATATAAAAGCACCATAACAAGATCCATCACCAAACCCATGCAATGACCCCAACCCATTACTGTACACATTGCTCTCTGGAAACTCCTGGAACCGCATTGCATTGTTCCAAATGAAACTCAACTCAGCAAAGAGCTGGTGGCTCCCATCACCAACCCCAATCTCATCTCTCCCATACTGGCTACAATCAACCTCCAAATCCTCAAGCCATTCAGTAAATGCAGTGAAAGTATTGTTGATATCCATTCCAAACGGATCAGATGGCAAAACATCAAGTATGTCAACAGAAGCTGAATCTCCAGCATTCCTCCCATAGTCAACAAAGCAATCACCTTTATCGATACTTGAACACCAAGACTGAGGAAAAACATCACCGTTCCTCTCAGAAACTCCTTCAACAAGAAACCCATTAGCTATCTTCATTGATTCCTCAGATAGATGGGAAGAAAAGTGTCTATGTGAAAAATTCAACGCCATTCCTAAAAGCTAACTATATGCACACTTCAAAACCTAAAATCACTTTGTACATAACCAGATCAGATCCGGACAAAAGCTATGTTTTTTCTTTTGTTTTGTAAATCATAGATCTATGGAGAAAGGAGAGACTCTTTGATTTCAGATGGCAACAGAAAAAAATAATAGGCACTGAAATATTCAGAGCTTCCTTTGTTTTAGAAAGTAATAAGAAACCTACACGAAACGGAGGAACCCTAAGAGACGTATTGGTGAGAGAAGAATGAATGAAATTAGGGTTTTCAGAAACCGAAATTGAAACGTGATAAAGCCGAAGACTTTCTGATCCGATTGGGTAAACGAGAGAAACCCTTTTTGCACACGAAGAATCAAACCGAACCCTCGCCGGGAAATGAACAAGATCTCCTTTTTTCAATTGGGGAAATCTTAAAACTTTCGAATTAAAAACGATGCAGCAAGTTTCTTCCTTTTTGGTTAAGGGAATGAAGGAGGGTTAGAGAGAGAGAGAGAACGGGTTGGTGAAATTGGTGGAACGAGAGAAAACAACGAGAGAATTGTGCGAGAGAGAGATCTTCGTTTTAGGGGTGGAGATGATTTTACGAGGGAGAAAGAGATAGGAGGATTAGGGTAACGGTGAAATCGTCAAAGTCTTTAGGGAGATGGACACGTGTCAGTTTTCATTCTGACTCGCTATTTGATTTGTCGACAATCTGGGATATCTGATTTAATACACCTTTACATATGTTTAATAGTAACGAATTAGCAAAAAAAAAAAGAATTAGTTTAGGCAAAAAAAAAAAGAATTAGTTTAGGCAAAAAAAAAAGAATTAGTTTAGGCAAAAAAAAAGAATTAGTTTAGGCAAAAAAAAAGAATTAGTTTAGGCAAAAAAAAAGAATTAGTTTAGGCAAAAAAAAGAATTAGTTTAGGCAAAAAAAAAGAATTAGTTTAGGCAAAAAAAAGAATTAGGGGGTGTTATTCAATAAGTGATTTAAAATTAATTAATAATGTTTTATAATCTACCAGATTCTAAAATTTTAAGATAGTTTAAGTTGATGGATTCTAAAATCTCTGCAGTATACATTGGATTTTAAGTTCAATTATTTATTCATGGGATTCCACAAGAAATAATTTGAAATCAATCCAAAATACAAAAAATTTTAAAATCCTTAAAAATTGAATAACACTGGATTTTAAAAACAAAATTTAAATCATTCATTGAATAACACTAAATTTTAAAATAAAATTTATAATCATTGTTCGAATAACAGTGGATTGTGTTTGGATTTGAACTCTATTAAAATACATCATTGAATAACACCACCTTAGTTTAGGCAAAAAAAAAGGAATTAGTTTAGGCAAAAAAAAAAGAATTAGTTTAGACAAAAAAAAAGAATTAGTTTAGGCAAAAAAAGAATTAGTTTAGGCAAAAAACACCTTTTATTTGATTACTTAGCTTAAATTTTGTAGTTAATACAGTTTTTGTTGTTAGAGAAATACCATAAGATAGATTTAAAATAATAAAATAGATCTAAAAAAGATTTTATCCCAAAAATATTTTAAAAACTAACATTCAAAGAGAATAATGACAAAAATAGATTTTATTAAAGAGTGTAAATTACATTTATACCATTTGAGTTGACTAATTTATACTTAGAGTTTAGACTTATGGGGTAGAATTTTGGAGGTGTAGTTTAAAATAAAAAAATAAAAATATTAATTTTTAAAAATAAGAAAAGATATATTTTAATCATTTAAAAAAACTATTGTTGTGACAAAAATTTTAAAAATGGTTATTTGAAACATATTTATACCAAAGAGGGTGAGACATATTTGTTTGGTAAATCTATTCATGGAAAGTGTAACCTCATGAAGCCTTCTTGAGACTACATTGCCGATCTCTGTTCCTCTTTCTTGAGACTCTTTGATTCATTCATCTTATGCTTTTATACTTGCAAAAAAAGCAGCCTTTAGGAATCAGTTAGCTGTTTGTGAAGTATTAAATTCACTTATGAAAGAATCGGTTTGTGAGTTTGTCTGCCAACTCCACAAATCATGAAACCCTCAAAAGATAAGCAAACACTTCTAATGCATATTCATTAGTTTTGAGTTTCGTGTTATGACTTAAACCTTGTCGACATGCTGTTCCCTGTTCAGATAACAACCATCAAGGTGATGAAGTTATAAGCCAGAGTTCATCAAATGGTGAGGTATTGCCAAGGTTGAGAGATGTTTCAATCTCAGAGAAGCAAAAACTGTTTCTCAAGAAGCTTAAGTTATGCTGTGTGTGTGTTTGATATCGTCGCCGAGCCTCAAGGAAACTTGAAGGAGAAAGAGATCAAAAGGCAAACACTTCTTGAAGTTGTGGACTATGTTATATCTTCAGTGAATGGTAAGTTTCCTGAATCAGTTATTCAAGAAGATGTGGAGATGGTTTCAGCTAATCTCTTTAGTGATAACACTCACCAACAATGTAAGAAGAACAAAACTCAAGAAGGATTGGATGTGGAAGAAGCAGAAGAAGAAAAACAATACTTCACCGGATCTACGGGGGGTTCATGGTTAACCGCCCTTTCATCAGGAAGACAATGAACAACATACTTTATGACTTCATATTCGAGACAGGGAAACACTCGGCGATTGCAGAGTTTCTTGAAGTGTTGGGATCCATCATCAATGGATTCGCGTTACCTCTCAAGGAAGAACATAAGTTCTTCCTTACTAGAGTCTTGGTCCCTCTACACAAACTGAAATGCTACAATCAACAGCTTTGTTATTGTGTTATACAGTTTGTTGAGAGAGATTGTAAGCTCGCTGATATTGTTATTAAAGGGTTGTTAAAGTACTGGCCGGTTACTAATAGCTACAAAGAAAACATGTTCTTGAATGAATTGGAGAAGATCTTAGAAGCAACTCAAGTAACAGAGTTTGAACGGTGTGTGATTCCTCTCTCTCGCCAAACTGCTCAGTGCTTAAGCAGCTCTCACTTTCAGGTCAGAGTTAGTTGTTGCTTCAAAAGACACACATCAATAAGGAAGTAAGAGCTTTGTCTACTACACTTTATAAACCGGTTATGTTTTGTTTTTTTTGCTGGTCTTTAGTATACAGTTTACATGCTTGCTTGCTTCAAGTTTCTAGTTTTGTTAAACAGTGTGAGAGATGTTAGCAAGATGTTTGTCCTCTTTCAGTTCTTGATTTGTCTCTGTCTGTATACTTCTGTTCATGTAAACATCTTATTACAAGAATGTTCTCTTGTCTGAAAAGTAGCTAGTTTAGGTGAAAGAAAGTGGTCTAATACAATATGATTTGTGATGATCTCATTATGGAAACAGTTTTGTTTTTTAGTGTACAGAGGATCTATTGGCATTTTCCTACAAGAATCTTTGGATCTTGTCTCTTTAAAAAGCCTTCTTTCATCTAATAACAACAGAAACCAAAAGACACAAACCTCTCTGCCATGACACTTGCTCGGCTTTTCGTCAGAAGGTTTCACCAGAAAAGTCTTCCAAGAGTTGAAGTGATCTCCAGAGACATCATCAAACCATCATCTCCAACTCCAAACCACTTAAAAAACTTCAAACTCTCTCTTCTAGAACAGCTCGGTCCAACCATCTTTGGCCCTATGCTATTCTTCTACTCAGCTAACAACATAACCAAACCAACTCAGCAACTACAGAACCTCAAGAACTCCTTATCCCAGACCTTAACTCACTTCTACCCACTTGCTGGTCGGCTTAACGGCAACATAAGCATCAACTGCAACGACTCGGGCGCCGACTTCCTTGAAGCACAAGTTAACTCACCGCTTTCAAACCTCTTACAAAACCCTTCTTCAGAGATGTTAGAACAGCTTATCCCTACATCAGTTGATTCAACAGAAGCGAGAACCAAGTTACTTCTCGCTCAAGCAACCTTCTTTAAATGTGGTGGCATGTCTCTAGGAGTCTGCGTCTCTCATAAACTCACCGATGCAACTTCCCTGAGCTTATTCATAAAGAGTTGGTCTGCAATCTCGTCTCGCGGATCGATCAAAACCGTTGGATCCCCTGTTTTCGACAGTTTCAAGATCTTCCCACCAGGGAACTTCTCAGAGACTTCTCCAGCTCCAGTTGTTGAGCCAGAGATCATGATGAACCAGACTCTCTCGAAGAGGTTCGTCTTCGATTCTTGGAGTATAGAAGCTTTACAAGCCAAAGCTTCAAGCTTTGAAGTGTCACAACCCACAAGAGTCGAAGCTGTTTCAGCTCTGATATGGAAACTTGCGATGAAAGCAACAAGAAGGGTTTCGAAAACATCGAAACCGTCGATTCTCGCGACCTCCGCGAGCTTACGCTCTCGTTTATCTCCTCCGTTTACGAAGAACTCGATAGGAAACCTCGTGAGCTACTTTGCAGCGAAAGCAGAGGAGGGTGAGGAACAGAGAAAGCTTCAGACTTTAGTTGCAGAGATACGCAAAGCGAAACAGAGGTTTCGAGATAACCATGTGCCGAAGCTTGTGGGAAACCCTAATGTAACAGAGATTGTTTGTAACTACCAGAGAGAAGCAGGGGATATGATCGCGAGTGGAGGTTTTGATTTCTACATCTTGACGAGTGCGTGCCGGTTCGGTTTGTATGATGTTGATTTCGGTTGGGGGAAACCGGTTTGGTTTGCGTTTCCTTCGGTTAGACAGAAGAACATTGTGGCGCTTTTGGATACGAAAGAAGGTGGTGGGATTGAAGCGTGGGTGAATTTGAATGAGCAAGAGATGAAGCTTTTTGAAGAAGATAGAGAGTTGTTGGAGTTTGCTTCTGTGAATCCTAGTGTGATCCAGCCTTTTCTCCATGTTCTCTGATTATTGAATCCGGTTTAGTGATTTAAACCGGATCTGTTTGTTAAACTGGCTATGTATTGAGCCTTTGGATTTTCAGTTGCAGTTAATAAACTAGCCGTGGAAATGAAATGTATAAAAATAAAAACCATGTTGATAATTTGAAGTCATTTAAGCAAACTTGATAAAATATGTATATTTGTTGAAAAATTTAACAGATAATGTTTTTCTTTGACAATGTTAAATCATGTAAAATTTGGGGACCAACCACTTGGAGAAACATGTACAAAATTAGATTTTCCATCATTGTGAAAACTCTCTTCCCCATAATCATCTGTTTTTAATTAGTGTTAAGTATAATAACAAGTGATGCTTTTTCTTTTAATTACTGGGCAGCACACATTATATCATTGTGTAATCTTTAACTCTATTACATACAATGTCAACTACCTATAATGAATAATGATTCTATGATGAATTCATCTCGAAACACTTGAATCTACATATGATTTTGCATATACGCTCGACAAAATATTTCCGTAACAGATGACCACAACAAACGAATCTAACTACAATACTATGAAACCTCTAAACTTACATCTTATAATCTGGGATTCCAATACCAAACTTAGGTGTATAAACTCTGAAACCTTAATCACTAATAAATGATGCTTATATAATTAGTTTAAATATATAAATAATTAAGGGAAGAAAAGTGTTAGTGGAGGAGGAAGTGTTGTGTGGTCAAAAAGGTCAAGCTGGGAAACAGAAACGTGAACAATGGTGAGACTGAGACTGAGACTGAGACTGAGACTGAGACGTCGTTCCTTGTGCGAATTTTCAAAGTTTAAAGCTTTCTTTTTTGGTTTTCCAACTTCTTTTTTTAATTGAATTTTCTTTTACGTTGAGATTAAACGCAATAAACTTTGAAACAACAAAATCGATACTCGAGTAGAGGAGAAATATCCTCTAAGCTGATATGCAATGGCGAGTGGATGTGCTAAACGAGGTGGTTGTCCTAGCGATTACGTCGCCGTTTCAATAGCTGTCTTCTGCTTCTTCGTGTACCTTCCTTCCTTCTTCTTGAGATGACTTTCTTCACTTCAAAATCCTTTCTTTATCAGTTCTCCAGCTTTTTCGTTTACTGGGTTTACTTGTTCACTCTTTACTCCGGTCTTGTTCGACTATAAAGTATCGATTTTTAAGTGTTTGATGTTATGTCTCAACAGAGTTACTTTGTTTATAGTCCCCAAAGGGTCTGCCTTTTGCTTCGTTCTCAGCTCTTTTGCTTCGTTCTCAGCTCTTTTGCTGGGAAGTTAGATGTTTCAGGTCTCTGGATCTTGATTTGAAGTTCCAAAGCATCGTTTAGTGACAGTTTTAGTGAATCTTTTAATCTTAGTTAGCTTCTATGTTCCTCAGTTTCTCTATTAGTTGTTTCTATCTGATTTGATTCACTTTTGTTTATTACCAGGCTTCTTTCGAGATCGGTCTTACCATGTTTGATACACAAAGCTCCTCGTAATAACAGTAGCAGTTTCTGGATCCCTGTCATTCAAGTCTTCTCCAGCTTCAACCTTCTCTTCTCTATTGTGGTTAGAGTTTCAGTTCGTTTGTAGAGTTTCTGTAGTAATCTTTTGAAAAGATACTCATTGTTGTTTATTCTTTTCAGATGTCAATTAATTTGCTTCAGATCAAGTCGAAGCATTGGTTGCAATATTGCTATCTTTGGTCAGGTTTGTATGTAACAGTTTGTGTTCAGAAGCAAATGGTGTCCTTGTAATAGTTTGATCATTGTAATGTTTGGTTTCAGTGTGGGTCGAAGGACCACTTGGATTTGGTTTGCTTATGAGCTGCCGTATAACTCAGGCCTTTCAACTATACTTCATATTTGTCAAGTAAGGATTAATATAAATAGTCCAATCCTCTTAAGCTTGGTTTAATAGTGTTTCTTTGTTATCATGTAGGAAACGTCTACCTCCTGTTAAGTCATACATCTTTCTTCCACTTGTTTTATTGCCATGGATCTTTGCAGCTGCAAGTAAGAGTTCTATGAACCTTATGCAAGTGTTTTTGTTTTTTTTTGGCTCACAATCTTTTTTGATTCTGCATTTTAGTTATCCACGCAAAAAAGCCTCTTGACTCTCAATGCCACATGGGTCTTGAGTGGACTTTACCAGTTGCAGGCCTACATGGTCTTTACGTCCTTGCCTTGCTTGCATTCACAAGAGCTATACGTCATGTAGAGTTTCGTTTTGATGAGCTTAGAGATCTCTGGAAAGGGATTCTCGTCTCAGCCACTTCAGTTGCTATATGGGTAACATCGTTTGTGTTGAATGAGATTCATACAGACACCTCTTGGCTTCAAGTCACTTCAAGATTTGTGCTTTTAGTCACGGTATGAACCTCTACCAAGATTCTCACCTTATCATAAAGCATTTTAAGTAGACTTCTCTTTTGTAGGGTGGGATTCTTGTCATTGTCTTCTTCTCCATCTCTAGTCACCAACCTCTTCTCTCACAAATTAGCTTGAAGAAAAGAGAACACTTTGAGTTTCCAAGAATGGGACTAGCTCTAGGGATTCCTGATAGTGGGTTACTGTTTCGTAAGGAGGAGTTTCGACCTGTTGATCCAAGTGATCCACTTGATAAGCTTCTTGTCAATAAAAGGTTTCGCAAGTCGCTTATGGAATTTGCAGATAGGTACATTCTCTCTTTTGGTTCATCCCATGTTTCCACATTTTATATAAGGTTGTAATAATCATTATATGTTAGCTGCTATGCTGGAGAAACATTGCATTTCTATGAAGAAGTGTATGAACATGGTAAAATCCCGGAAGGTGATTCTGTAAGAAGAATCTACATGGCTAGACATATCATGGAGAAGTTCATCGTTGCAGGTTTGTTATCATTCATAAACAGGTCTTAGGTGTTCTCTCTTTGAATCTAACTATCTGTTCCTTGCATGCAGGAGGGGAAATGGAAGTGAACGTATCACATAAAACCAGGCAAGAGATCTTAAATACTCAAGATCTAACTCACCCTGATCTCTTCAAGAACGCATTAAATGAAGTGTTGCAATTGATCAAGATGGTAAAATAACATTCTCTCTTTTACTTTCTTCGCCTTGAGAAAGTTTAGTTCTCTTGACTCTCATTTGTCTCATGATATTGAAGAACTTAGTGAGAGATTACTGGTCATCCATCTTCTTCATCAAGTTCAAGGAAGAAGAAGAAAGCGGCGATGAGGCAATACATAAGGAAGGATGGAGTTTCTCTCCTCCAAGGATGAGTTCAGTTCAAGGCTCTGATGATCCTTTCTATCAAGAACATATGTCAAAGAGTTCCACTTCTAGATGCAGTAGTCCTGGTTAAGCTCTCTAAACCGGGTACTAATCATACAGTATCTTGATGTTTATAGGCAGCAATCCAGTCCATATAATATCTCCTTCACATTTCTTGTACATGTCTTTTCCTATAGTGTTCTGTTTTGATTTTTCTCTTCACTTGTAATTTTCATATGGGAATATTCCTGTAGATGAAGCCACTCCTTGCACTTTGTAGGGAATATTCTTGTAGATGAAGCCACAACTTCCACTTTGTATTATAATTTGCCAGGTTGGTATAATGCTATTTGCAAGTGACAAAAAAAAGGTATAATGGAATTGCTTTCAAGCTTTACATGTATCTTCTTATTAATTTTTGTTTAGTTCCTGAAGTTACAGAAACATACACTCACTCATTTTCATACACAACAGAAACATGTATTCATTGTCAATGTCATTACATGAAATGAAACTATTAACATTGATTCAAGAAGTTGTGTAAACAAGAAAAGAAAAAAAACTTGAAGATGTCATCATAGTGATCCACTATGTCAGGATTCATGAGTGCTAACAATAAATTAATAGTAATAAATCCAAAGGATGAGGATAACTTGTTCCACCACTCAAACCCCTGTTTTGGCTGCACACGTATGTATGTATACATGCATTTCATATAGTATGAATCAATGATGTTATTATACTCCATTTATACGTATATGTGCACATACAGTAACACAATGTAACAGAAGATGTTGTAACAGAGAGAGAGATCTTAATTGCTTAATTAGACCGCATAAAGGAGACACCACAACTTCTTTCCTCTTCGTTTACTTCCCTCAACGCAAACTTGCAGACTTTCCGAGGATTAAAAACAAAAAAAAATCAATAGAAAAGGAGAAATTTGCGGTAATTCTTTTGAGAAATTCGATTCCGTTTCTTCACCGTCAATTCTCTACAAAACATTCTTTACATATCTCTTTTTTCTTCTTCTTCAATGCTCTGATCAGACAACAAAACCAAACTTCAGAAAGCCTCTTCTGCTGTCTGAAAATTCAAAGGTTCGGTTCTTGTTGATGATGATGGTTTTCTGCAAATGGGTTTTCAGAAAGTTCGCTCCTTTTTTGATCCATCTGATGGGTTTTTCAATTAAGATCCATTTGAATTTCTGGGTTTGTGTTTGATCGTTGTGGTAAAGTCAAATATGAGTTTCCGTGTTCAGAGGAGAAAGACAAGTCCTTTGCGTGTGACAAACCATTCTCTTTATCTTCCGTATTAGATCCATCTTTGTCTTATATTGATCACTAACTTCTCTTCCAAGTTGATTTCTTTACAGTTTTTTTTCTCTGTTATCGATTAGACACAAGTAAAGAAGTAACCTTTTTTTGTTACAACCCATAAAGTTTCTTCTTTTGTTTTTGTTTGATGATCATAGACTTGGATCCTTACTGGTTTTTGTTTCCTCTGTAAAATCAGAAGATTTAGAACTTGTTTCTGTGTTTTTTCATGTTTTAGTCAAATCAAAATGTGACTTTGTCTTAATTTGTGGCTTGTAGATAAACAGTGTTCTCACAATGGATGCTACAACTAGTGGAACTCCAGGTTTGCAGTATCATAACCTACCTGAGCAACCTGCTTCTCCTCCTGTGAAGTGGCCAAAACGCGATTGCTTTGGTGACTCAACAACTCCTGGAGAGTTTCCTTTAGCAGCTAACCCTTCCATTGTCCTTCATGTTCTCACTGAATGTAGACTGGATCCTCGTGACCTCGCCAATCTCGAGGTTCTTTTCTCAATCTTTCACTAAAAATTTAAAGGATTGATGTCTCTGCTGATTTGATTTTTGTTGTTGTTGTTGTTGTTGTGTTAGGCAACATGCTCATTCTTTAGCCAGCCAGCAAACTTTGCACCGGACTGTAGTTTATCCCTACCAGAGCTCGCTGCTCTCGACATGTGTAACAAAAGAGTGATTTTCAAACCGATGAAGGAAGAAGAACGTGAAGACATGAAACGTAGATGCGGAGGGTCATGGAAACTGGTTCTTAGGTTCTTGCTGGCTGGTGAAGCGTGTTGTCGAAGAGAGAAATCTCAAGCAGTTGCTGGTCCTGGTCACAGCATTGCCGTCACATCGAAAGGACAAGTTTATACCTTCGGTTATAATAACTCTGGTCAGCTAGGACATGGCCATACAGAGGAAGAAGCTAGGATCTTACCCATCAGGTTATTCGTCATTGACATCAGCCACTTAATTGTTACAACCAGAACATGTTTTCACCAAGAGTTTGGTCATGTTTGTGCAGATCATTGCAGGGAATCAGAATCATCCAAGCAGCAGCTGGAGCTGGTCGGACAATGCTAATAAGCGACAATGGAAGTGTTTACGCGTGTGGTAAAGATTTGTTCGGTGAAGCTGAGTACGGAGGGCAAGGGTCTAGGCCAGTTACAACTCCTCAGCTTGTGACATCTTTAAAGAACATATTTGTTGTGCAAGCAGCTATAGGGAACTTCTTCACCGCTATTCTCTCCAGAGAAGGGAAGGTTTATACATTCTCGTGGGGTAATGACGGTAGACTCGGACACCAAACCGAGGCTAATGATCTCGAGCCACGTCCTTTGTTAGGTCCCCTTGAGAATGTACCCGTTGTGCAGATTGCTGCTGGTTATTGCTACCTTCTCGCCTTAGCTTGTCAACCAAATGGCATGTGAGTTCCTTATTTATACACTACTTGCACATGTCCAAAACTGGCTCTGACGTGATAACATGGTTGTTTTAGGTCGGTTTATTCGGTTGGTTGCGGTTTGGGAGGGAAGCTTGGTCACGGGTCGAAAACAGATGAGAAGTATCCTCGTGTTATAGAGCAATTTAAGATATTGAATCTTCAACCTAGGGTAGTTGCAGCGGGTGCTTGGCATGCCGCCGTGGTTGGTCAAGATGGAAGAGTGTGTACTTGGGGTTGGGGAAGATACGGTTGCTTAGGACATGGTAATGAGGAGTGTGAATCAGTGCCTAAAGTTGTTGAAGGGCTAAGTAATGTCAAGGCGGTTCATGTCGCAACGGGAGACTACACTACTTTTGTGGTCTCGGAAGATGGTGATGTTTACTCGTTTGGTTGTGGTGAATCTGCTAGTCTCGGTCACCATACAGTCCCTGATGAACAGGTTAGTACTTCATGAAAGTGTTGCGTTTCAAAAGATACGACACAAGTAATCTATAAACTGGAAAGTACCCTGGTCATTGTGTCAGAGATACGACGTAAGAGTTCGAGTGACCGCTGGGATGAAACCAATATTACATGTTGTGGTTTCGGTTTCGAGTATGGGGGAATTAGGGCAGAACCTCCTATAATTAAAAAAAAGAACATATAAACACAAACTCTTAATTGTGTTGCAAGCTAACTTGAGTCTTGACTTTTGTTTTGTGTAGGGTAATAGACATGTGAATGTACTGAGTCCAGCGGTAGTAACATCGTTGAAACAAGCGAAGGAGCGAGTGGTTCAGATTAGTCTAACGAACTCGATATACTGGAACGCACATACCTTTGCGCTCACGGAAACAGGGAAGCTGTTTGCGTTTGGTGCGGGTGATAAAGGTCAGCTTGGAGCAGAGCTTGGTCGAGACCAAACTGAAAGTTGTGTACCTGAAAAAGTAGATATTGATCTCAGTTAGCGGTTGCGCGGTTTGTTTGGCAGAAAAATTGCGTTTGGCATCAGGGAAACGCTAGGAAATTGCGTTGTAGTTTGTTATGTTCATAAGACTTTGGGAAGGTTGTACATAAGTTAAGGAACTTTGTCTTAACATTTTCATTGTATAGAATTTTAGATTTATTCTAATTGTTAATGGGTCATGTTTTAGGTCATCTTGCTGATATTTGTCAAATAATTTCAATTGTCAGGTTAAATTAAATTTCTATTTCATTTGTATAAACGCTTCAAAGACTAATAAACTAATTCTACATCCGTTTTAGTTAAATATTTTTTAAATTTATCTGTACAAACTTAAATCAACAATTAAAATAAAACAAGAGAATAGGTGGTAAAAAAGTTCTTCACGCGGTTGTACGCCAAATTGACTAACTTAATGGATCTTGTGGGATGTTTGACTTCCTTGTATTTCACGTAATATAGGAAGGTGAGTTATGGAAGTATGGACTTGTGAAACACAGGAGCCAAAGCCCAAATGTAAATTTATATACCCAACAGTCACATAATGTAGGGTTTATACTTGTTGACAGTCTTACACGTAAGTCTATTGTAAAAGCGATTGCAAGTGAAGAGTAACAACATATTTTCTTCAATATAAAAACAATGTTTTGTAGTTTAAAAAAATTGTAAAAGAATAAAATATTTTGTCTCTCAAATTTCCTAAAACCCTTTAAAATCACCGTAAAATTTTGTAACAAAAACTTTCTAAAATGTATACAAATTTCATATCCTTTAAAATTTCATATCCTTTAAAATTTCATTGAGCTAGTACATATATATATATATATATATATATATATATATATCCAAATTTTCCCAAATACTTAAATCTGATAACCACTCATGCACTACAAGTTCTATTCATTTTTTTTTTGTTGATCATGAAGTTCTGAGCCTAGACCGATAATCTTTTTAGGGCAAGACCTATACTATATATTTTTTTTTACGGTGGACGAGACCTCTCCCAACACCAATCTATTTTGTGACCTCTGGCAGTTTGGCAAAGATACATTTCTAGTTGGCTATCTGAAGTTGATTTAACTTTTTGCTATGTTTATTAGGATTAAGACAAAAGAAATTAAAAAAATAAAAATTTAAGGCAGTGCATGGAGAGGCTTAAATTAGGGTTTAGAAGATATGCCGTTGATTAGTTTTCGGCAAACCTCAAACTTCGCATTTTGATCTTACAACTATATAAATAAAGAACCTCAATATATACGCAAATTATTAAGGAAAAAATGGCGCGCCTTCACCTAGTTTTCTTCCTCCTCTTCGTCCTTATGGTATCAGCTGATGATAAACCACCATCGAAGACCACAGCCGAAGCACCCGCCGCAACAACAACTCCAACCGATGTAGCGGAGGTTCCAGCTGGAGACGAAAACGCCATCGGAACAACCGACCAAGATGCAGCTGCTACTCCTGGAGACGACGACGTGGCGTTCGCTGGTCCTGTCGGAAGCGATGCTTCGTACGCAAACTATCCGCCGGCTCAAGAAACTTCCGGAAGCTGTGTCACGTGCGCGATTGGCTTTGCTATTGTCTCTGCTGCTACGGTTGGATCGCTCTTCTTGATTTTATGAGATGCATTTGGTGCGTGGAGCTAAGGAAAGTAAATGATATTGCTAATGAATACTATTTTGTAATGTTTTGTTGTAGATGTATAAGCAATGTTGCTTCTCCCCTTGTCTATAAGATTGGGAAGATACATATATCACTACTGCATGATACTTTGTGTATGTGTTATATATGGTTTGTAGTTTATTAGATCAGGCTTATCGGTAAATTTCTAGTTTTTGGGTTCTTATCACTAAATTATTATTATTTTAATATAGTTTAGATATAAAAGTATCTTTAACCCCGGTTGTTAAGAGTGTTTTTAAGGGGTGGAGTCCACACTTTTAAAAAATTCATCCCTTATTTCTCTTCTACAAGAACCAACTCTTGGGAAGTTCTTGTATTGTTCACGGACTCCACTGATACGTGGTGGCCCGTGATTGATTCATGTATTAATTTTCTTAAAAAAAAATTAAAAAAAAAGTTAAGAGCTCATAAGAGATTCTTAGGGTTGTTCATGCTCTAAAATTTAAAAATTTAATTACTTTTAGAAAAATACCATTTATAGATTGACACATAGACAAAAAGTTTTTATGAGGTTTTGCTAGGATATTTTTTAAAGTCATATATTGTTAGAGCGGAAATGATGGTAAATTGGGATCTGGTCAGAAATAAAAACAATAAATTGTTAAAACTTATTTATTTAAATAAATTAAAAGGGTTGGAAAAAGTTAAATTCATTTGTGGATCGACATGTGTATTTACAGTTTCTAAAGAAGATGTTAAAACATGTGATATGAGAACTTTTCTCTTCTCTCTTCTACATCTTTCCTTTTTTTTCTATTTCTTTCTTTAATTATATAGATATTCAATGAATATTACCATTGGAATTGCTCTTTAACTTATCAGTATCACTTATTCAGTTCTTCTTATTTTTTATTTATTAAATTTCTTATCACATGATTTTATTAGAGATGACCTTATAACGTCAAAATTACTTTTTAAGTGGTAAATAATAATAAAAAATCTATATTATAATGGGGCACTTGAGTCTCTCCCATGCTGCCACGTGTCCATTTTGTAATGGGCTTTTAAAAAAAAACAAAATTGGTTGTTGATCTGGGCTTGAAGCCTGGTTTGTAAAATCTCTACACTCTTCCACGAAAACTTGGAACCCCAATTTTTCGTGGACACTTCTTCTTTGTAAAGTCTCAATCCGCGAACATGACGATCCCACCCGTAGTTTTCCCCTCCGGCGGATCCACCGCCAACACCAACCCCAGCAATGCCGATTCCCCACCGCTCCCATCCAACACCCCGCCCCTTCTCCTCCGCGACCCCATTCATGTCCTTCGACATCGGCTCCACCTTCGAAGATGAGGAGCCTCACCCCGACGAGCTCGGCATCCACCTCGATCAGATCTAAGCCAAGGCCCGATCCATCCTCAACCCCTTCCGAATCAACCAAACCGTTCACCACGACTCATATCTCTCGGGTCCGATCTTTTTCCACCTCGTGCTTTGCCTGTTCCAGCTCCTCCGCCTTGGAAGAACTTCTCTCAATCTTCACCCCGATAAGAAGAGTCAGACTCGGAGGAGGAGGATGAGTCACTCCCGGAGAAGGATAGCGGAGCTATGGTACAAGAAGCAGCTCAAGGGATCCCTTCAGTTTACGCCAGTGAAGTGGAGCGCCTCTCTGCCAAAGAATCTCTCATTCCCGCCGTAAAGTCTCTACCTTTATCGTCTTTAGATCTTCAATTTTAATATCTGGAATTGAAAGTTGCCTCCTTCCTTAGTAATTGGATTCTTATAAGTTGAGATTATGAAAAAAGGACACCTTTATTTCCTCTGTTTCAAGAATCAGAAGCATTAAGCTGTTTTTTATCGCTCTTTGTTCAAGTTTCTGAAACCATTTTAGAATTACAGTTCATTAATGTTGGAGGCCTTGAGGTTTTAGTTACATGGAAGATCACTTCAAAAGATTGATGTGAATGAGATGATAACTACACTAGAGCGGCCTAACCCTACTCCCCGTATGTTCTCCTATTATCAGTTTCAGGTCTTAAGTTTTACAGAGGAATGCCACTAACTGGTTCCTGATGCCTTTCCAGGTCTTCTTACCTTGAAGGTAGATGGAGTTTTGAGTGGTTTGGATCCAACACTCCTGGTTCACTTGCTGCTCGGCTTATATTCGAGTCAGTCTTCTTACTCTCCATAAATAAGCACAAAAACATTTTAAGCATTGATCTCTTACCTGTTTCGAACTGTGGCAGGAGGATTCCTTCGTCATTTGTGGGTCTATCAAGTATGGAGGTTTTCATTAAAGATGCTAGCACAAGGGCAACTGCCAATGCTAAGCTGCTAAACATGGTATATATATACTTTTCCTGGATAAGACTTATTGATATGTATAAGCATACTCTAAAGAAAACAAAGTTGTTTGTTTATGCAGATATACAACAAAGTCATCTCATCGTGGAAACTGACACTAAAAGGGCCTTTAAGGATGAGGGAAGAGTATTTAGAGAGAATGCTAGAGTCGCCAACTATTATTTAAGACGCAGTTCCTGAACAGCTAAGAGGTTTACTAGGTCAAGCTACCACGAGTCCACGACGTTGCAGCAGCTTCCTAAACTTGTTAAGGATACTTTAGCTAATGGTCTAAGGATTCCACTTGGTAAGCCATATAATAAGCCACATTTTTAATATTTACTTCCATTAACATAGTTATCTACTTTCAGGTGGATTTTACCAAAGATTCTTCATGATATCTTATCTAGATGACGAGATTCTTGTAAGTTCATGAATTGTATGCTCTTAATCTTGCTTGAGAAGCTTACTGAATATTAAATTGTGTGTTTGTTGTTGTTGTGTAGATTGTAAGAGAGATCTTAGGAGTGTTTGAAGTTCTAACGAGGGTTGAAACATCTTCATCAAGTGTTGTAGAGTGTCTTCAATACAACAGTTAAAAGAACAAAATAAAAAACTGTAGATTAAGCTTTATGTTAGACCAAGGAGTCAATGAGTTTGAAAAGGAATATCAGTGGTCTATTTAAAAAGGCAATCACTGCTGGTAAGCGTGCCAGAACTGAGACAAATATCTATGCTGGTGCTGTTTCCGTCAGCTCTGCAGCCGTTGAGCTTGCTCTCATGAGGCTTCCAACACATGCATAATCTCCTAAGATGTTGGTGGTTGGTGCAGGAAAGAAGGGGAAGCTTGTGATTAAGCACTTGGTTGCTAATGGATGCAATAAGATGGTAGTTGTGAACAGAAGTGAAGAGAAAGTTGCAGCTATACGTACACACAAGACATGTTCAAATGTTGCAGAGAACAAGACTTAGAATATATATAATGTTCTTGATTCGTATTTGTTCTAACAGGACACAACAATAGCTTAACCAGATAAATAGAATAGTAAATCTTATATTTTTGTACCTATATCAATCAAATACGCAACACAAACGTAGATTCAGCTTTCCATGCATCTACCCCATATAACATTCTTTTCCAGTACATATTATGTCCAAATTTTAGATGTTATCCGGAAGAAAATTTTTGATTAATTACATGAACTACTATCTTTATTTCGCTATTCCTCTTATCTTTGAACAAGGATCTAAAAACAAAATTTTTCCATTCGTATAGTTAGTTCTTCCTCTTATCTCTGAACAAAGGATCTAAAAAACAAAAAATTTCCATTCGTATAGTTAATTTACTAAAATTTTATCGAGGCTTACAATCGACAATACTAATGGTCTTTAAATTTCTATGATTACATTTAAATTAGGTGCTTTGCCCGCACTTGCGGGTTTCATGATATTACAAAATTTATAAATATATATATATATATATTATCAATTCAAAAACTATTAGAATTAATTATTTTCATGCTTTTAAAATACTCAATAATTAATTAAATGTTTTTCATATATGATAAAGTCTTTTTAATTTAATAAAATAACCTAAAATTATGGACAACATAACAAATAAGTAAAATTAACTAAAATCACGGAAAACATGACAAGTAAGCAAATTTACTTCTCAAATAATAGTATAGATTTTGTAAATATGTTCTATTATATAGATTTGAAAAGTAATTAAATTTTTGGAAGACAATTTATTGCCATTCTATTTTTTTGTTAAGATAATATATGTGCTATGACCATTACTTTTGTAAGCGCATTTTAAAACATGCAATAACGAACGAACACCTCATTGGAGAAAAAAGAACATATACATATAAGGAAAGAAAAACATACAAAGATTTCAATAAACGCAAACTACAAAAACAGATCCAGTACTGAGACTAAATATAATTAGCATAGTCTTCGTAAAAAATAACAATGAAAATAATAAAAAACCGTAAATTAATAGTCCTTAACTTCAAATATTTAACGCCCATAAATAAATAGTCCTTAGAAACAAACGTAAAAATAGTTAGAAAAAAAAACCCACACACCATACATAAACATATGAATAATACCATATGCTCCCACAACGAAAGCATGAATAACGGAGTACTTCTTTGTCACCTACTCTCACACCAAACAGATTGTCAAGAGAAAATTCACATCAAACACTCTAAATCTACAACCACAGACTCAACACACAAAACAATCTGTCATCGATTTCCAACTACAATCTATCATTGATAATCAAAGTAATATTAATGACTAAACCACTCAAAGTATGAACTTTATGTTAACATACCAAACAAACAACAAAATGTTATCAAAAGCTTCTGTGCCAAATAGTCCTGTACAAAAAACTACAGAGCGAATGTTAAAACAAACAAACAACAAAATCCCGTACACAAAAACACACAACAAGTCAATAACGTAGCCGGCTCCGCGCTTGCGCGGGGGCTATGCATCTAGTAGGTAAATAAAGAGACAGTAAGAAATGCTGAAAGAAACAAAATTTGTTTGTTTTTTTTTTTTAATTTATGATTTATTTGAACACCTTATGATTCTATGAATGAAATACAATTAGTTTTCTCCTTTTTGGTACTGCATTTCAATTAGAAACAAAACAATTTTACTTAAAAGCGGCCCAGAATTTAGCTCTGAACAAATATTGACTATATCTTTATAGTATTATGGGCCCATAATATATGGCCCATTAGTGACATATTACCCTAACTGCAATCTCTTAGTGTCTGTCTATATATAAGCAAGACTCCATACCCTAATAGCCGTATTTATTTTAACTTCTTCTCCACAGTTTTAGCTCGTTTCAGTTTTTAGTGTTTTCATTTGTATTGAGAATCGCTTTCGAAAGGCGTTGCGCTCTTCGTCTCGGGATTCACTTTCCCTGAAGGGCGTGTCACCGGAAGCGTACATTTGAAAATCTTCAAATCCGATCGATTGGGTTTTGCGAAATTCGGATTCGTTCGGATTAGCAAAAACCAATCGACACTGATGGCTGGTTAAACCGATTTTGGTTGCCATCGATTAATCGTGTTTGATAAATATTTGAATCTGAATTCATCTTTTATATTTGAAATTGGATTGGTTTTGGGGATGGGGTTATGCTTCATAATGGTGAACTCTCTTTAGATAATTTAAAAAAGTGAGAGAAGTTCAAGTTTCCGGAGCAAATATAAAACTGGCCAGAATTAAACAGCTCTGTGTTTATATCAATCTTCACAGCGTTACCTGTCTTCTGGTATATATATATATATTTTTACTAGTTCCATCGTCCACATAATCATCACGACCATGTTTGTAGGTTTAGCTTGTAATTGATAATCAGATCAATTTTAAAACAAACCAATTTAATTAGGTTGCTTATTAGATCTTGTTTCAGCACCAAATAATGATTAACTTGATTAACGAAGGAAAATCCTTTATTATAAATAATTAAATTCTGAATACTATGGTAATTTATAGGCCCAAATTTAATGGCCCAAAATATATTGTTGAAAGACTAGTTGGCTTCGAGTATCAGGGTGCAATGACAACCAATTCATTTTTAACCGAACATTTGAAACAACATAATAAAGATTTTTAATGCCTTAAAAATTGCATATATATATATATATAAGTAAGGGGAACCCAGACCAAAAAACCCCGTTTAGAAGTTTGTCACTTTCGAATAAGCAATGTTGTTATGAGATGCTTATTTTGCATTCGTATCTTACGTCACTACAGCCTAACAAACACGCACGAAATTTTCTAGTGTTTACCCAAAATACGATAAAACTGGTTTTTTCTTAATCTTTTATTGGGGGGGGGGGAATTTATTGAAAGATTACTCTAATGGCTATGTTTAGTTTTGTTTATGAACCAAAGTTAAAATATGTAACATTTGAAACAGTATAAGACTTGAACTTTCTATTATAACATGACAAATATGTGCAACCAAAAATATATATGACCCATATAAAAAAAAGAGAGTTAATATACCTAACTGAAAAAATGAAAAACCTAATCAAAATAAGGTAAACCAGAACAAAAATAAAAGAAAGAAACCATATATAAATACAAGTTTGTCACTAGAAAAGAGAGGTAGGAGATTGTAATGCTAATTTGCATTCGTAGCCTTCCCTTCATTCTTGTAGTTTCTCACGTCACCACTGCCTAACCAACACACACATTTTGCGTTAACAAACCCCACAACATTTACTTACGTCGTAAAACACAAAACAGTCGTCTTCTATATAGTACAATACCCTTAAAAAAAAACTATAGTTCCAACCACCTTAAAGCTCAAAAAATGCACAAACGCAATGAGATGGAATATTCAGTTTCACTTACCTTAACGAACATTAAACTATAAACCCCCTTAAAAACAATTTTTCATATTTGTAATTTACTACAAAATGGAAAGAAACTCCACAACATTGCCAATGAAAAACTCTATAATGTCACTGATAGATCGTATCTCCGCTCACTCCTGTCTTCAAGACGATCAATACTTTATTTACGCTTTTTATTTCTGTTGCTGCGAGCCAAGCTAACCACAAGGCCGTCGGTACAATGCCCAGTGTTTGGGATCCACCCCGAGTTCTTCCTCCAAGTTCACACTATACGCATGGTCACAATTGTTTAACTACACAGCCAAGGCACGTATTCCTTACAAGGAGTCTGCGCTTCCAGGGATCTACCGGAGGCCATACAAGCTTCCCAGCAAACATCGAGACATCTCAAACTAACTCAAGAAACTTTTTCCTAAAGGATTTCTACAAGAGAGGTTCCGCAGATTTGCTGAAGAAGTTATCTTCAAACCTCTATGATGTATGAGTCTTGGAAAGAGGCACAAATGAACGTATTCACTCACACCGAATGCATTCGACACGTTTGTCCGACCATTCGTTCCCACACCACGGGGAGTTGATACAGAGGAAGCATCTGAAGTGATGGAGAGTTTCTTATTAACATCTCGAACATCTTTTGATCTCCAAGAGATTCTTCTGCGACGGTTGAGTTGATAGTATCTGTATTCCGGGTTCTTTGCGATGATCTGAACATTGACATCTTGATCTTCCTCAAGGTCCATATCAGCCTAAGAGCCTTGAAGAAAGCACAAGTTCGACTATGTTAGCGTTTCATATCCACCCTTTTTGGAAAAACCTATTGGAAGTTTTTGACTAGGTATGAGAATAAGCCTGAAGGTTACGCGTTAGACCGGCTATCATGCGTTGATTAGAACAAGATGGTTCGGGAGAAGAATCAAGATCGCTTAAATGAGAAGTAACGTAGAGAGAAACAAATCAGATTGTACTCTCCGAGGCTAATTCCTATCTAAAGTCCACAGAGACGGCAATGAAGAATGATCGGTTCAAACCGTTAAGTTTTTCAGACAAGTTCTATGGCACAAGTTTTCATCTTAGCGGGACGTGACACGAGTTCTGATAGGGGCAAACCTCGCGGTTCTTTCTGGTTTGACAAAAAACATCCAGAAGTCAACAACAAGATTCCTCCAAGAAATAACAGAGATCTGAGCCAAAGAGACCAAGAGTCTACAATACTCTTGATGAAGAAGAGTTGTTGTCCAACTTCACACAGTCAAGGAAGCTAACGACATGTGTATCGACAATCACACTTGTCGAATCTCTTAGAACTCTATCCACCAATACCAATGGAGTGAACAGCACAGTAAGAAGATGTTTCCCTGATGGGACTTTCTTGGAGAAAGGTCAAGTGGTTTAGTCTCACTATGCAAAATGGGAAGGATGAATCAATATGGTGGAAGACTGGGAAATGATTTAACCCAGAGAAACTTGATTACAAAGACAATACGTGATGATATCAGTTTAAGTACTGTTTCAATGGCGTCCACAGGCTTTGTCAGGGAAAACACTTTGCTTACTTGCAGATGAAAATGTTGGCTGCTTCCATCTGTAACTACTCAATCAAAGTATCAAGAATCCAGTACTGTTTGCTAGAGTTACAACCACTTTGTATATGAACATGCCTAAGGTCAGGATCATGGCTCGCAGGTCTAGAGAGAAAAACAAAAGATTTCACTAAGAAGGAGAAGAAATTAATAAACCTGTGCCCATGAACTTGTTACTAACTATTTGTTATGTATGGGCTAATGTAAGAATCTTCACCTTGTTCTATCTTAAGTAGATTAGGCTGCTTCAATAATCTTTGTTTGTCAATGTACAGTGGTGTAATATTAATGTCTAATGCAGATTAAACAATGTTATACAAACCCGAAACTTGCAATTAAAAGTACATAGTAACAATCAGATACAAACAAGCTGGCACTAAACCATTTTTTTTTTAACAAACTAAACCAACACATTAAATTTTCCACACTAAGTTTTATCTTAATAAACAACACAAACTCTTAGTCTAAAATCTGACTCTACTACACCAGTCAAACTTCTATGTTCCTCTAGACTCTTTGAAGAACCAATCAGAGTGAAGACTAGAATTAAGCTCAGAAAGAACTTCTGTATATACAACAGTCGACAACACCAAGCTTCTTCATGTCCATATTCTTTCTTCATTCCTCAGCATTCTCCAATCAAGTAGTAAGCCAAACTCAAGATTCCCAACTCAATGTTAGCAACCGCTGAACCATACCTGGAACCAAATCCTTCCTTCAGAAACAAGGTAAAAACTTCAAAGCTTTGTCCTCTGTAAATCGACGAGGAACTATCAATAAACCTCTCAGGTGAAAACTCTTCTGGTCCCATCCAGTATTTAGGATCCCGTCTATCGTACCAAGCATATCTACTAGGAAGGTTTTTGGTGAAATGTCATAGCCTGGATCTACTAACTCATGTGTTTCTCTTGGAGAATACACATATACAGGAGCCTTGTGGTGTAGTCTCCAAGTTTTCTTCACCACAAGTTTATGCAAGTATTGAAGCTTATCGATTTCTTTCTTCCGGCAAGATCTCTCCTTTTCGTTTGGTTCCAAGCAATTCTTATCTCTTCCTGAACTTTTTCATCACTCTAGGGTTTCTAACTAGCTCTGCCATCGCCAAATCATGGTGAGTGCGCTTGTATCTACTCCAGCTAGATAAATAATCTAATCAACAAAAAAAAGACATTTATTAGAAACTAAGGATAATACATATAGTATTCAAGAAACATGAAGTTTGGCTTACTGTGTATTCCTTTGATATGATTTCAATGTGAGCTTGAAAGATTCATTCTTCTTGTTAATGTATTCATCTCAAGAACCGTGTCATTGAGATTCAGGACGTCTTGTGATGAAGCTCTTGATCGATGATCATCAATAATATGATCCAAAGAATTATCAAACTCGTGAAAAACATTGATGAAGTCTCTTACAGTGCCCTGACACAACGTCCATAAAACCATTCCAAGTGTACCACAAGGGGAAGACATCAGTTGAACTTCAAAGACAGTTCTGTGTGACTCAAAGCATCAGTTCCTCGACTACTTTCCTCGCCATAATGCTGTTCTTCGAGAAACTCTGTCCCAAAGGCAGTCTTAGAAAACAATACTCGCAGTAAGCAGAATAGGTTTTTTGCTCAAATTAAACCGAATTGCTTTCAAACAGATTCTCTAATTTCTGACAGCAATCACACTCTTCCTCTCTAACATACCAAAAAGATTGAACTTCTATTCGCGCTAAAAACTCACGAACCGAAAGCTTACGCAGCTCTCTCCATGTTTCACCTATACACACCCCAGAGCCAATGTCATACCTTTACGCAGATAGTCTTAAGCAATAGCTGGTAGGGTCTTGGAACAAACACTCAAGGTCATGGTTTTAAGAACTCTCAGCTCCTTCAACTTATAGTGATCACGACCATTTCGGACGAGAGCCCCTAACGAGAAGCATCATAGGTCCTGTTTCTAGAGTTCGTGAAGACATATTATGAAGCAAGCCCTTGATCTGGTTGTAGCGTTCTCCGATAGTCGAATCTGGTTGGACCCGAAGGGAAGATTGTTTGAGGTTGTTCTTGTCTTGGTGATGAACAAGAAGAGAAAGGGAATGGAGAAGGACAAAGAAACAAAAAAATCGCCATTGTTTTTCGTTGTTGTGCTCTGTTTAGACAAAACTACAGCGTTTAAGTGAGCTGTCCCGAAACATAATATTAATTACGGTTTGATATAAGCACACTGTGACTGGGCAATGAGGATAACATTTCTTACATGCTAACATGTACACGTGTTCGATGACGTCCACTCGTCAGTGAGGCATAGGCTCGATATAAAACTGAGACTCGGAGGTGAGAGAGATTTTCAATAAATACGTTGTCAGTTATCTTACATTTAAACAATATTATAATACACTTAACTAGAACATGAAATGCCGTATTTGGAAAACTATTTATACTTGGCAAAAATTACAAAAGTATGTTAGAAGAGATTACATATCTGCAAAAGTATAAAGTAATGGAAAGTATGGAATGCTTAAGAGCGATATACAAAACAAACTAGAATATTGATAAAAATAATAATAATAACAAATAAAGAAGAACCATATTTAATATGGTCAATATGAACATGTGTCAAATTTATTGTAAATACATACTCTCTCTTTTTAAAGTTTATTATAGATATTATTTTCCAACATTTCCAAATATATATACATATGTTACAAAGAAAAAATTAAACCTCAAAACAGAATCAAAGAATTATACATGAACTAATTCCTAAAGTCAATTACTGGTTGACATGTATTATTTCAAATTAATAAATCTAGACAAAAACAACAATTAATTAAAATTTAATAACAAAAATCATTAATTTAATACGTTTAACTCGCGCTTTCCATTACTCTAGCGTTTAGCCAACGGACCATATTAACAAGTGGTATGATAAGTAGATATACTAGCAGAACAATCCTCGTACATCAAGCAAACTGTATGTGTTGTTTGATATGTCTAGAAAGTTACTATCAAGAAACACTATTTATAAAAACCCCAAACAAACATAAGTTCATTAACCCTAGTTACTAACTCTTGCTAACTTCACACTTCATGTGCCTGCTCTGAAAATTCTAGGGACCTAAGAATAGGAACTCAAGCTCAAGAGAGTTTTCTTAACAATGGTGAACATCAACCAATCTCCATGTCCACACCCCTTACTCTCCTCTGGCAATTTCCAGTCAAAGAAGTAAGCCAAAATTTCAAGAGTCCTAACTCACCTTCGCAATCCCATAAAGCCATTCCCTGGAACACACCTACGACCAGAACCAAAAGTAACATTCAAAAGCTCTGTCCTTGAGTCCCAGGACAATTTATAAACCTCTCCACGGAATAAAACTCTCATTCTCCCAGTGTTTAGAGCCTTTTCCTTCGCCCATGCGTACTATAAGAAAGGGTTTTGAGGGAATATTATAGCCTTGAATCTTATTACCTCATAGTTTCTCTTGGGAGTTCACAAAAAGCTGGATGGCGGTAGTCTAGTCTTAAGGTTGCTTTCACCAACAAGCTTCAAGTATTGCACCTTATCTAAATCTTCTTCTGAAAGTCTCTCTTCTGGTTTGGGTTCTAATACTTGTTCGAATCTCGTCTTGAGCTTTCTTCATCACTCTAGGGTTTTAACGAGCTCTGCCATTGTCCAAATCATGATGATGGCACTCGTGTCTACTCCAGCAAGAAATAGATCCTAGTCAAGAAAAGTGTGTTAGGTCAAGTTCTTGATTCATGAAACATAAGAGCATGATTAATGCATGTCTCTTAGGGTAGAGTTTTTAGCGTAATATAATATACGTCTTTCGCTTTTAACTAAGAAAAACTAAAAACCGTCCTTTATATCTCTTATTTAAGAGACGGTTCTTTAATTTTTCTTATCTTTTCGTATCTTATATTATGCTAAGAATCTCATCCCAAGAGACCCGCATTAATCATAGTCTCTTGGGATGAAGTTCTTAGCATAATATAAGATACGCTCTTATCTTTTAACTAAGAAAAACTAAAGAACCGTCTTTTAAATAAGAGATATAAAGGACGGTTCTTAGTTTTTCTTAGTTAAAAACGAAAGAACTTGACCTAATTTATATTTCATGAATCAAGAACTTGACCTAACACACTTTTCTTGACTAGGATCATGTTAAAGATTATTTAACTTACTGAGATGACTCCATGGAGATGATCAGTTGTGAGTTTGAAAGACTCATCTTGTTCTTGTTTCTCTGTCATATCCAATATCACATCGACAATATCAGGACGATCTGGAGAAGCTACTCCATGCTTATTCTTCAAGTGATCATCAGCTACTTTCCTCACAAAAGTATCCACCTCGAGGTAAGCCTTACGAAGTCTCTTATGTTCTCCTAACACAAAGTCTATGAACCATCCAACACCAGCAACAGGGAAAAGATCAGTGAACTTAAAAGACATGTTTGCAAGAGCTTCAAACATGAACTGTTCGATCTTTTCCTTATTGAACTCCTTGCTTTCGAAGTAGTTATGTCCAAAGGCTGATCTGAATACGATACTCGCAGTTAAAGAGAATAGGGTTTTGCTCAAATCCACAGGAGATTGCTTCAAAGCTGATTCAGTCACTTTCTTGACCAACAAGTCATTCTCTTCCTCTCTTATATACCTAAAAGACTGTACCTTCTTCGCGTTGAAGAACTCAAGAACAGCAAGTTTGCGCAGCTCTCTCCACTCCTCACCGTATGACGCGAAGCCAATGTCTTTACCGTTACGTGAGAAGGTTTGTATGCCGAGAGCCTTGGGCCGTGTGCAGCACTCTAGGTCATGGGTTTTGAGAACTTCTTCAGCTGCTTCACTGAATGAGACTACGATACATGGGACAAACCCTAGGTGGAGAAGCATCACGGGTCCATGTTTCTTGGAGAGATCGTGAAGACATCTGTGGAGAAGACCTCGGAGCTGGTGTAGGTTTCCGATGAACGGGAGCTTTGGTGGACTTGGAGGAAGATTCTGTTTCGAGTCTTTGAACTTTTGGTGTAAATTAACGAGAAGAGAACGGGGAAGAGTAGAAGCAAGATGAAATATAGTAGAGACACCATTGTTTACGTTTTCCTCTGTTCTGTGCTCTGTTTTTCGTTTTTGGAGAAGTAGATAAAAAAAGTATTAAATGACAAAACAACACCGTCTCACGTTTTCAAATACGTAACTCAGGATATATATGAAGCTAGGAGTGTAAGTCGGTTTATATTATTTGATAATATTTAAGTTACATGTCGTTTATTGTACTTTATCCGCTTCATTTTAGTTGTTGTTTTAAGTTTTTGCACACATATTAAGAAAATATTAATTTTACATATTTTTAAAATAAAAACACAATTACCTATACACGTAACCACATTTTAACCAATAAGAAAATAGAATGATATATAAGATCATTAAATTTTGTATTCAAATTCGAAAACGACACTTATTTTAAAACGAAAATTTTACTCTACAACGACAATTAATTTGAAACGGAGGTAGTATGTGATAAGGATTGAGATGGAGGCTGAGCGCAGCAACTAAACAAGTGTCGTTGCTCGAAAGCCTCTTGATGCCCGACAGTACATGTGTTTCCTACACTTGTAGAGCTGCAGTGTTGCACCTACCAGATATGGTGTTGGGCGACACAAGTACTTATAAATGTATTTCCCATCCGTTATCTCGTTAAGCACTTGAATCATATACTGTGGAGGAATGGCTTTTTAGTATCAGAGATCCTTATCTCAACTGAAAAAAAATCTTTACGATTGAAGCTAATATTACATGTTCTAATTTTGAAGCTCAATAGAGAGTGTTGCTTATACTCATTCAACCTATCCCTCCAAGTCTCAAAATCAAGCTTTAGATCCTCGGGCTCGTTTCTCAAGAATCTTGTTCATCTCTTGCAAAGCTAACTTAACTCCATAAAGCATTGGTAAATAAGGTGTCTCAAATATGAACATATGAAGTTCCAAAGTTTGCACAATCCGAAACATTGTGATCCTGAAGTGAGAATTAATATTGTCTTCGAAATCTCTGTAGTAAAATATGGGAAAGAAAGGAACAGTAGCCGGATAATTTTATTAGAATTAGCTTTTGCCAAACGTAATTACTTAAGAAATTAACATTATTGTCGCATAGCAAGGCAAGCAACATAGAAATTGTGTGACACATATGTCCTCCGTTACACCATGTAAGCCTCCTGCAATCACAATTTGGCATACTAACTAAATGTATTAGTACCTGAAAATTATCTGTACAAACCGATAATCTATTACCAACAGTAAATAAACTTTTAAAATTTTTTTCACTAAATCTAAAATTGTAATTATTTATGAAAATATTTCTCTATGTTCGGAATTGCGCTAAGCGTTAGTCGTATGATTGGGTCGGACCTAACGCCTAGAAAATCGGAGATAAAACAAAAATTACGCGAAGCAAATTTTTTTAGATTGTTTAATATGTTATACAATATATAATTATGTTTAAAATCAATATATTTTCATGTTTAGAATTATGTAATATACATAAATAGAAAATATAAATTAATATGGTATAATATTTATCAAATTATGCAGAAAAGTTGTATTTATTAAATTTTAGATTGAATAAATAAATAAAAATATTATTAAAAATTATAAAAAGTAAAAATTTTGAAAAGGGATTAAGCAGTATCTAAGTAATCTAGCCGAGGTAAAATCGGACATTTAATTTTTAGACCGATTTGGTTTAACCAGAGATGGATAAGTGATACCTAGTTCTTAGAAATAGACCTACCTTGCAGAGAGACATGAAAGCATGATCCGACTCGCTATCACCCAGCCCCAAATCAGGTAAGCCCATCCCACCACCACCACTGAACTCCTTCAAAACGGCGTCGCGTTTGTGCTGACCCACCATGATACCCGGTTTTCTAGCGAAACCGGTTAACCAACCAAACCTCGTAACCCCAAGCTCCGTACCAATAACCTTATCAGCGCCAAGAAAGTCCTTAGCGAACGGCTGGACCATGACCCGAGGACTCGCCGTCACAATGTACCGTGTCCCGAACGCCTCGAAAACACGCCACGTGTCCCGCTTCAGTTCTTTCTCGTAGAATCTCGCTAAGACGTGGCGGGCCACGTGCTCGACATGGCTGAGCTTGAGACCAGCGAATGTGATGAAGACGGCCACTTTTATGGCGAGGCTCTCGGAGACGAAGAGATACGTGAGGTGCACGAAAGGTACGGACGCGAGTAAGGTCAACGCGCGGAGCAAGCTTCCTGCTTTGAATGCGACGAGGAAGAAGTAGAGGAGTGGTCTTGAGGAGCTTGTTAGGGTTCCATCTAGGTCGGCGACTACGGTTTGGTTTGATCTGTCTTCAGCGTTTACGTTGTAGCTTGAAAGAGGTTTAAAGCGACGTCGCTTTGTCATGGTTCGTTCCCATGAGCCATGAGTGTGATCAAAGTTGAAGATAGAGAGAAAGAAACAAGTTAGAGACGTGTTGGTTACGGTAACATTAGTCTGTTGTCGGCTTCTAATCCGGTCTACTTAACACGCCCTTTTCATTTTCTATGATGAGGATAATAAGCATTTGATTAATTAAAGTTAATTGATTAATAACACTATCCATCAAACCTATACAAATAAAGCATTTCGTAATGTTTTTCAAGTTTAATTTAGAGAAACACCTAGGATGCATTATCTTTTTTTGTTACAAAAATAATTGAAAAAAATAATCAAAATATATTTTATAAAATGGTATAAATATATATTTATATTCATATTTTTAACTAACGTATGCTTGAAATTTAGAGTTATGGGTTGAAGTTATGAAAATGAATTTAATTTTTTTTTAAATATAATAAAAATTTTGAAATAAAAATTCTATTTCAATTATTTTTTTATTAAAAACTATTTTGATAAAAAAAATTTAAAAATATTATTTGAGAAAATTGTCACTTAATTTATCATTTTGTCAGCTTCAGATGATGATGTGTCAATCATGTTTCTTTTTTTTGAAATTTCTCAAGCGACCGTTTCTTACTTTCTTCATTGCAAACAAATATACGCTCTAACTCCGAACGACTACATATTCTTAGGCGGTTTACGGTTCGGATCGGGTTGGGTTGTTCGGGTTAGAATATTTTAGATCCATTTAGAAAAGGTAACTTTTGGATCATATATGTTAGGGTTTAGTCGGATTAATCGGTTTTTTGCTTTTTTTTTTTTCAAATTCGAAAGGAAACCAAAATACATATGGTTCCAATGTGGTTCATGTTTAAACTCCCACAAAAAAGACCAAGTCAAATCCGAAAAATATTCTAATAACTCATTTTTTGAATAATCTCCCGTTTATAAATTTTATTTTAGATATATAGTTATTTAAAAATAATATAACTAATATTTTAAAGTATATGAGTTGTTGTTTTCTTTTTTGGTTAAAAAGTATATGAGTTGTTATCCAGTACTTATTCGGTTCTAGGTTGGTTCGGATTTAGAGAAATAGAAACCATTTTGATTTTTGTAAGTTTCTGTCAGGTTTTGGTTCTGTTTTTAAGTTCGGTCAGCTTTTTGGGTTTTGATAAAATATTCAGGCCTACTACTACATGTGAAACGTGGACCTCTCCCTAGAGGCTTGAACAAGCTTTAGTTTAAATAATCTTGGGAGTTGCAAGGACATGGGAAGAGAATGCTCGGAATTGTTACGCAGAAGATGTGTTTGTGGAGATGTTTGTTAGCTTCTTGGTTGAACTTCTTTTGAGGTCTCATTATCCTCAACTAAGAAGCGAAAAAGATGGCATATTTTGGAAACCAACGATGATCACTGACGTGTGTCGTTACATGATTCTGATAAGAGCTTCCTCCACTACATCAGGTTGCTGAGTTGCTTCATCAAGTCCTCTGAAGATGCTAACTTACTCATCCGCATCAGGATCCTCCTGAACAATCTCGGGAACGCAAAAGATGTTTCCAAGTTGTTCAACAACATCTGCAAAGAGGTTATCTTTGGGTGAAGGTTTTACTTTCAAAGCCTCTCTGGGAACTTACACAACAGTCAGATCCTGACATGACTTTGTACTAAATCTTGCAATAGCTTGAAAAATTCTTCTGAAGTAAAGGGACTATCTCAATGTCAAAATTTATGTTTGGTTTTACAATTTTCACATGAGATGGCACTGCATAGAAGCACACCTTATAGAAAACGATTCCAACTACTGATGAGACTAAAACCGATGTCTGAAGCAAGGATTGGTCACCTGATGCATGTGTTGAAGCCAGAGAGATGTACTGACTTGGTTATGCCTTTAATTGTCTCTTCTGGTCATCTTGAGAAGAGTGTTGTGACACGTTCAGGAGATGTTAGTGTTGCCACTCTTTTAAACTATCCAAAAACAGAATGGAGACCAAACCCATTGTCAGTTTTGCCACTCTCTTAAACGCTCAGGAGATATGAACCAACGAAAATGTACCTCTTCTTGGTTGTACTTGTTCCTTATAGCAACAAGGGTGCTTCCACTGGTGTTGAGCTGCAAATTCTCCATTGCAAGTACTGTGTTCTCAAGAGCAGGCGTCTCATATCTAGTATAGTGCTGTAGAGTTGGGTTCTGTATGGTAACATAAGCAAAGTTATCATCCCTAAAAGGCATTGTTCAGTCAAGCAAATGTGATCTCACCCAAGGATGGTTAGATTGGTCAAGCGTCCATCTTGCTAAAAAAACAGCTGAGGCAGCAATTAAGGAAGGCAGGAACCTTAGGAAACTATATTCCACAAGAGTCAGTTCTGCAAGATAGTTTGCTAAGGACTCCATCTCAATGTGAGGAACCTTGTCAGACGCTTGAGCTGCTTGAATGAACCGCCTGAAACGCAGAAGAAGAAGATAATGACTTTATACACACTGTTTAGGTTGAAGTAAAGCGTTTAGTGTTTACCTGAGAAACGTTTTGGTTGTGGGAACTGATAACCGAAAGTGCAGAAACTTTAAAACTTGAATCTCCATGCTCAGCACCTGAAAACAAGTTTCTCTGGTTGATATATATATATATATGTATAATTGTATATATGGTTTGCATGGTCATTACTTCTTGTCTTGTGTATGTATTGTCTGTAATGAAGCAAAACTTCTCCAACGTTGGTGCACATACCTCTTCGTACTTTCTTCAGAGGCCCAACAAGAGAAGTGCAAAGAAGAATGCGTTTAGTTACACTCACTTGTGCTTGCACTCATTGCAATGTGAATGTTAGAAGTGAGAACTCACGAGGCTATTAGCATGCAAGTGACACCAAGAAGCTGGAGCCTCCGTCTTTCAATGAAGTTCTTGGACAAGAACCGATCAATAATGTTCACTGCTAGGTAAAGTGTATCTGAATCCAGCTTGAACTCTTCAGAAACCTGGAGGAAATAGCTTTGTAGTAGTAGTATACTTTCAAGTTCTTGCTCCAAAAATTCAAGTAAAGGTATAAAATATGGGTTTAATAACCTCCACAAGCCAACTAATCAGAATCCTACGCATGCTTGGACATATATCTTGCTGCACTTGCACCATATAGCTAGTTAAAGGTCTATGATCAAGCTGTAGCAACAAAAAAAGACAGAGCTATAACTCAGAATCTCAGCATGTCATCATCTAGTGGAAAGATATAATAAGATATCATTTAGATCAAACCTCTGCAACATGAAAACTGTCATACATATTTGCAGCATATAAGCGATGATCTTGGGCACTGGAATCAATATCTACAAACTTAAGACAACCTGTGACATCAGAACCGTTCAAAATCCAGTCAGGCTTTAGTAAATTTTAGAAACATACAGTTTGGTATATGCTTTCATTTGACAGGACTTATTATATTCCCATCATTTTTTTTGAATTCTTTAGTTCAGTTTCTTACTTTGATCAGTAACTTGTCCATCTTTGGAGGACACTCCCTAGGATTCAACCATCCTAATCTTTGACAAATCTTCTGCTAGTTTTGATTTTTCGGCATCCACATCTACCAAAACCGCCATCTCTACTTGCTTAGTCACTTCTTGTCCTCGCTTGCTAGCCTGTCACATTGTATGTTAAGAGTTAATAACACAATTCAAAACACCAAAAACCCTCTAGATTCTTGGATGATTATCATCACTTATACATTAGATCGTATTTATACTGGCATAAAAACCGATATTTCTTTTTCCTTAAAAAACATCCTTATCCCACTAACAGCATTTTCCCTATTCCTAAAAAGTATACCGTATCGGCCACATTCCGTGGGACTTACCTTAACATTGCTCCCATCCAAACAGTTAGTCACATCCTTGAGCACCGCACGTCTCTTATGCTTAAAAGAAGTTTCAGTAGAATGATCATCTGATGTCATTCGTTTTTAACCTTTGGTTCCTGTATAAAAAAGGGTTTGGATGGAGATATATTTGAGGCTCCTAAAGCCTTAGCTCGTGATCTCGTCACTCTCACATTCTCTGGTTGAGTTTTTATTGTTTCTTTGTTAGCTTTAGGTTACTTTGAAGAATCTCTATGCATACTTTTAAAATTTGAAAAGCTCTCCATAGGTTTGCCAAGCCTGCACAAGTACTGTACATGTATACAAATTATTAAAAAAAAGAGAGTTAAACTGAGAGAATAGTTTTATCACAATGAAGTATATGTTCTTCATACTTGGACCTAATCATATGTAAGTGAACCTATTGATCATTATTTTCTTAACCTTTCCACACAAAAAACAAGAAAAAAAAAAGAATGTCTAAAAACATAGATCAATTATGAAATAGAACAATCTAACAGACATATCTATAAAACTTCAGACACGTGGAGAAGTGATGATACCTTCAAATCATGAATATCGTAATTGAGATGATCGAAAGGGTTGTTGAAATAGGAGAGGCGGGATTTTGTGGTCCCATTCAAATTTTCAAATTAGGAAATAATATATATATATATATATATTAATAAAGAAACTTTGACTTGAACAGTAAATTATTGAGACTAATTACGTTTATAAATACTTTTATAAACATAATTTATACATTTACAAATTAAAAGATAGTTAGATGATAATTTAAAAAGTACAGTTTAATAGAAACTATAAGTAGTAAAAATGATACTACATATTTAAAATATATTTTGAATTTTTAAATTTAAATTTTTTATAATTTATTAATTTCAATTTTATGATATAAGTAAATTAATATAAGTAAATGAATTATTAACAAAAACCTGCAAGTAACGCGAATTAAAAACATATAGTAGTTACTATTGTTTTAATTTCCGCATTGTTTCATAAAAACAGATTACTAATAAATGAACACTCTAAACGGATACCTAAATTTACAACAATTTAACGATAAAAAAAGTTTCACTTATGATTCCGTCATTTATTTGTCGGTAGGAGCCATTATTTAACATCAAATTACTTTGTTGTTATTTTCTTGTGAGTTGTCAACTATTTACATTACTGTCCCTAGTTTGTTGGCATGCAGTAGGATGTAACAGTTATCTAATTTAAATATTTAAATTACTATAAATTTCTTCATTTTAGAAAAAATAGCAAAATATATTAGAAATAATACGAGACATTGACAAGATGTTGTGGTCTATAATCAATGGATGAGAATTTCCATCCAAGCGTACAAATTGCTATTTTCAGTTACAAGAACTATCTCACAATACAAATCCTACATAATTTCTAGAGAGAATCTAAAGACAATGTCATTAATCAGCAAGGACCAGACGTTGGAAGAAAAAACAATAACAGTGGTCGGACAGCAAGTGAAATTTACATGACTATAACATAAGAATACAAATTTTTTTGCAAGTATCATTTAATATTTCTGTCAATGCGATTGAGAAAGATGTGTCGTAGAAAACGATTGAAACATATCTCGACCCACATATCACATGAGGTTCACGTAGATCGTTAATCTTATCTACATTGCTTCCAATTTTTTCTACTTTAAATTATAACCATAAAATTATGCTATATTATTATCATCTGTTAAATACTCTTGAGAGAGCATTGGTTATTATAAAATTAATATCCAAATTGGTTTACATCTGATTGGTTAATCCAGGTTTGAGTAACGTACATGGCTGCATGAACAGTTTGGCTTCTACCACAGTTCTTCCTCGTCTGAGACTCTTTTATTAGCTTAGCTGTCCTTATCTTAAGTCAACTAGATGGTTTTTAAACATAAAAAGAAAAATTCGAAAAGAAAGTTGAAAATAGAGATATGAACATAAATGTCTGAATAGATATAAAACACAAAAGCTTCTTCCTTAATCATCATCAGTGAAAGACGTAGAAATTATTTTTACCCGGGATAAAAATTAAATATCAAAGCATAATTAATATATCTACAGGGACACTTTTAAAATTTGGTAAACATTATACTAAAATAAGAAATGCCATAGGGTGCAGCTGCCCCACCAAAAAATTTTAATGGCATAACTTGTAATAAACACATCAAAAAAGTTTATTCTTTAAAAATATTCTAATTTAATCGAGTAGATATTTTTGATTAATTAAGGAAAATATAAAATAAGACATACTCATTTTGTTTCAAAAAGATTTATGTTTTAAAATTTTCACATGAAACATATTAAATTTTGATTATCAATGCATTTTTTTTGTAATTAACTATTATCACAATTTTTAATCAATTTTTTTTAATAAACACGATTATTGTTTTTGAAGCTTACAATTTACCTTTAAACAATGCATTGAAAATGTAGCATTTTGTAACAATTTTTTTTTTAACAAAATATGGATGTTTTCAAACGGAAAGAATATTGCTAATGAATTAGTGCAATAACCTTGTATAACATATTTTTCTCTCACAGATTATTCGTATCTCAAAATGAGATATTTTCCTTACCAACTTTCATTTTCTTCATTTCCATTTTTTTTTGGAAAAGAATTGAGTAGATACTCTTTGACTACCATAGATTCTTATAAAATTACTGTCCAAATTGGTTTCCATGTGATTGGTTAATTCTGACGTACGTGGATGGACAGTTTGACTTATACCACAATTCTTCCTCATTTTAGACTCTTTATTACCTGTCCTTATTATCTTCCTCAACTAGACCAATGAACACATATGTCTGAAATGGATTTATAAAAAGCACAAGCTTTCTTCATCATCACTCAAGAAAACTTGAGACATAGCTATACAAAAAAAAGATGGCTACAATTTGGTTTCTATCAGTTGTCTTTCTCACCTGTCTTCTCCTTGCCGCCTTCAAACGCAAGAAGAAGCAACGAGGACCACCATCTCCTCCTGGTTTTCCAATCATTGGAAACTTGCACCAACTGGGAGAGTTACCACATCAATCTCTATGGGAACTCTCCAAAAAGTACGGTCCTGTGATGTTTTTGAGGCTTGGAAGAGTCCCAACGGTCGTAGTTTCTTCCACTGAGACAGCTAAACAAGCTTTGAAAATTCATGATATCCATTGTTGTAGCCGTCCAAGCTTAGCAGGTACCTGTGACTCTCACTGAACACATACTAAGGTGTTAACAGTTTATGCATTTTCATTGACGATGAAATCTATATAGTATTTACAAATCCAAGTAAAATATACAATTTTCAAATTTAACATATGAATTTTAATTAATATGTACAAATCCAGTGGTTTGTTCTTAGATTTGGGTCTTCTAATTTTAAGAAAGAAATCTACAGAAATCCATTTAAATCAACTACAAAATCAAATCCATTAATAAATCGATAATTGAATAACACCGATTTAAAATAAAAATTTAGAAATCATAAAATAAATAACACATGATTTTAATATGTATTTTAAAATCATAGAATAATAACACTATATTTAGTTTGGATTCCAAATGTAATAACATATATCAACCAATAACTTCCACTAAAGATTTTATTTTTCATTTATTCATAGGATTCATTAAAAATTTAAAATCGATGATTGTTGATCATTTCTCAGGGCCAAGAGAGCTCTCTTACAACTATCTAGACATTGCTTTCTCTCCCTTTGATGATTACTGGAAAGAACTAAGGAAGATGTGTGTGCAAGAACTATTCAGTACTAAACAAGTTCACTCGATTCAACCTATCAAAGATGAGGAAGTTAAGAAACTGATCAATTCAATCACAGAATCAGCTTCTAGTGGAAGTCCAGTTAACTTGAACGAGAAGTTTCTTGCTTTGACTGTAAGTGTAATCTGCAAGGCAGCCTTTGGTCTGAGTTTCCAGGGAACTGTTCTCAACAATGACAGATTCAACAAGTTAGTCCGCGAGGCGTTTTTGTTCTTGGGCAGCTTCTCTGCCTCGGATTTTTTCCCAAATGGTGGCTGGATCATCGACCGGCTCACGGGGTTGCAAGGCTGGAGAGAGAGAAGTGTGAGAGATCTTGATGATTTCTATGAACAAATGTTTGATTTGCATAAACAGGGAAACAAAGACGGAGTTGAAGATTTTGTGGACTTGCTCTTGAGGTTGGAGAAAGAAGAAACTATTCTTGGGCATGGCAAGCTCACAAGAAACCATATCAAAGCCATCTTGATGGTAACTATACAAAGTTGTAAGAAATCTATTTTTACAATACTTAAAGATTCTTACATTTGTTTTTCTTTTGGGATCTTACCACAGAACGTTCTTCTTGGAGCCATCAATACTTCAGCAATAACAATGACATGGGCAATGGCAGAACTTATGAGAAACCCGCGAGCGATGAAGAAAGTACAATCTGAAATCAGGAACCAGATGGGGAACAAACCAATGATAACCTTGGATGACATAGAGAAGCTCCATTACATGAAAATGGTGATCAAAGAAACATGGAGACTACATCCTCCAGTACCTCTTCTGGTTCCCAGAGAAGTAATGTCTGAGTTTGAAATCAATGGCTATAAGGTTCAACCCAAGACACTGCTTTATGTGAATGCATGGGCTATTGGGCGTGATCCCCATACCTGGAAAGACCCTGACGTGTTTCTCCCAGAGAGGTTTATGGATAATAACATTGATGCAAAAGGACAGGATTTTGAGCTGTTACCGTTTGGAAGTGGGAGGAGAATCTGTCCTGGAATGTACATGGGGACAACAATGGTTGAGTTTGGTCTGGCGAATATGCTGTATCAGTTTGACTGGAAGTTACCAGAAGGCATGGTGGTCGAAGATATGGACATGGAAGAATCTCCTGGACTCACTGTGGGAAAGAAAAAGGAGCTTCTACTTGTTCCTGTTAAGTATTGAGAACATTGTTCACTTAAACTATACAAGTTCTTCATGATATTGCAAAATAAAACATAGCAATAATTGCACAGAATATTCTCTAAGATCCATCATATATATGTATCAGTGATAATATTCTGAAAAATAAATATTATATATGGTTCTAAAATTTGGTCAAGGCAGCATCTATAAGATAACTCGATTATGTCCGAAACAATTTAAAAAAAATGATTAATACAACTCAAATCGGTTTAAACTAGTCTAAATCAACTAAAATTGATTTAAATTAGTATAAATGTTAAATTAAATAATTATGTTAATACAAATCCATAAATTTATCTAATTTTTTTTTTGTTTTCTATATCTAATTTTGATAAATCATCATAATAATTTTATAATTAAATCCAAAAACTAAAATATTTTATATAAATGTAAAATATATATAATAAATCGATAATTACTTAAATTCTAGGCCCCATCTAGACTTTTTATGACACATATAGTCACTAGTTCTCTATAAAACGTTTAGTTACCATTTAACGATTTCTTGATCATTGTCTATATATTAATGATTTGTGTATAGGTTAATTAACCTGATTCTATCAATTAGGTAACTGTGTTGTCTTCTATGTAAATGTAAGTATTGCGATTGTGAGAGTCAATATCAGATCCTTGCAATCTATAAACTCTCATCACTCTTCAACTTGTCGCATCTCTTCATATTGAGAAGCAAAAAGACTATGACAAAGCTCCATTGTGGCTACCATTCTCTAACCCTGCGTCATTGCAAGTTCCCGTCTAACCACAACCTCCACATGAACCGATGAAGGAAAATGTTGTGTCCGATGTTTCTTTACCTTACTGTGATCCATGGTGTGGCCCACATATTGACCATTGGGTGTTTTTGAAATTTTGAGAGTTATGAGCAATTTAATACTTTAATTAATTTTTATTCTTACAAATTTGAAGGCTTTTTTCTATGTAATTTTAAGAAAAAATATTTAAGAGTCATATACCAAAATTCCACTTCACTATGCTCATGAATCATTTAAACAACAGATTGCACAGATTGGTGGTGAGAATTATATTGTCAGATAAGAGTGTAAATCACCTAACACGTTATTTTGTTACCAATTTTGTAGCAGTTAATAAACTATGTTCAGCTAACAATAACTACTCTCCCCCCCATTTCAATATAATTCACGTTTTAAAAAAAAAACATTTCTAAAAATTACATATTTTACATTTTCAATGTATAAATAATAAAAAATTGTAAAATTTTAAAATATTAATTGTTTTTATTGAATTTTAATTGACTAAAAGTTATGAAAAATAGTTAATCAAAAAATATAATATATCTATTAACATATTTTTATATGTGTGAAAACTCTAAAACATACATTATTTTGGAACGGAAAAAGTATTTTGTAATATTTTTCTAACTCTCTATCAATTAATAGCAGCTTGCAGTTTTATAATAGCTAATTAAACATATATCCTAATCATAATTTATGATCATAACCACCACAATAAAGAAATATTGGAAGCCAATATAAAACCAATAAATTTATCAACTTTATTTCACTAATTAAACTTACAAAAACTGAAACGAATCATATCACCTAACATGTTTTATGGAATCTCTCACCGTTTATTTTTGGGATACGGATATTTCAGTGAGATACTTTCCTTACAAATTTTCATTTTCTTTCTTCATTTTCTCTTTTTTTTTTCTTTTTTAATTGACTAGATACTCTTTAACTACTACCATTGATTCTTATAAAATTACTGTTCAAATTGGTTTCCATGTGATTGGTTATTTCTGACGTATGTGGATGCATGAACAGTCTGACTTCTACCACAATTCTTCCTTATTTCAGACTCTTTATTACCTGTCCTTATTGTCTTATTATCTTTCTCAACTAGACGGTTTCTTAACATAAAAAAAAATCAAAAATGAAACAAAAATTGTTGAAAACAGACCAGTGAACACGTATGTCTGATATAGATTTATAAAAAGAGCACAAGCTTCCTTCATCATCATCATCATCACTCAAGAAGAAGATGGCTACCATTTGGTTTCTATCAGTTGTCTTTCTGATTTGTCTACTGCTCTCTGCCTTCAACCGCAAGAAGCAGCAACAAGGACGACCACCATCTCCTCCCGGTCTTCCCATCATTGGAAACTTGCACCAGCTCGGAAACTTACCACATCAATCTCTATGGAGACTCTCCAAAAAGTACGGTCCTGTGATGTTTTTGAAGCTTGGAAGAGTCCCAACGGTCGTGGTTTCATCCTCTGAAACAGCTAAACAAGCTCTGAAAACCCATGACATCCATTGTTGTAGCCGTCCTAGCTTAACAGGTAATGGTATCTCTCACTCAACACATACTATAACATTTCGTTTTCATGTATTCATAGGGTTCACTTATAAAACCAATGATTGTTAATTCCTTAGGGCTAAGAGAGATCTCTTACAACTATCTGGACATTGCTTTCTCTCCCTTTGATGATTACTGGAAAGAAGTCAAGAAACTGTGTGTGCAAGAGCTCTTCAGTGCTACACGAGTCCACTCCATTCAACCTATCAAAGACGAGGAAGTCAAAAAACTGATCGAATCTGTCGCGGAGTCAGCTTCTCAGAAGAGTCCAGTTAACTTGAGCGAGAAGTTTACTGCTTTAACTGTGAGCGTGATATGCAAGGCAGCCTTTGGTCTGAGTTTCCATGAAACTGTTCTCAACAATGACAGATTCAACAAGCTAATCCGCGAGGCGTTTTTGTTCATGGGAAGCTTCGCTGCCTCGGATTTTTTCCCAGCTGGCGGCTGGATCATCGACCGGCTCACGGGGTTACAAGGACGTAGAGAGAGGAGTGTGAGAGATCTTGATGATTTCTATGAACAAATGTTTGATTTGCATAAACAGGGAAACAAAGACGGAGTTGAAGATTTTGTAGACTTGCTCTTGAGGCTGGAGAAGGAAGGAACTCTTCTTGGATATGACAAGCTCACAAGAAACCATATCAAAGCAATCTTGATGGTAACTATACAAAAAACTGAGATACAATTGTAACAATCAGGGTCGGTTTTGAGATAGAGGTCATAAACTTTTTTAGGTTAATCTTGATAAAATATCTTTGACAATTTGGGTCATACAAAACGAATGTTTCATCCGGGTGTGCCAAAAAACGGTCCTAATAAGAATATTTGAGATTATAACATTTGCTTTTTCTTGGGATCTTATCACAGGACATTCTTCTTGGAGCCATTGATACTTCTGCAATAACAATGACATGGACAATGGCAGAACTTATGAGAAACCCGCGAGCGATGAAGAAAGTACAATCTGAAATCAGGAACCAGATGGGAAACAAATCAGTGATAACCTTGGATGACATAGAGAAGCTCCATTACATGAAAATGGTGATCAAGGAAACATGGAGGCTACATCCTCCAGCACCTCTTCTGGTTCCCAGAGAAGTAATGTCTGAATTTGAGATCAATGGCTACAAGATTCAACCCAAGACACTGCTTTATGTGAATGCATGGGCCATCGGGCGTGATCCCCATACCTGGAAAGACCCTGACGTGTTTCTCCCAGAGAGGTTTATGGATAATAACATTGATGCAAAAGGACAGGATTTTGAGCTGTTACCATTTGGAAGTGGCAGGAGAATCTGTCCTGGAATGTACATGGGGACAACAATGGTCGAGTTTGGTCTGGCGAATATGCTGTATCAGTTTGACTGGAAGTTACCAGAAGGCATGGTGGTCGAAGATATCGACATGGAGGAAGCTCCTGGCCTCACTGTGGGCAAGAAAACGGGGCTTCTACTTGTTCCTGTTAAGTATTGAGAACATTGTTCACTTAAACTATATAAGTTCTTTAATTATGAGATTATAAAATAAAATGTAGCAACGGTTGTCTTGCAGAATCTTTAAGATCCATCTTATATACCAGTGATGGTATATACTTCCTCTGTTTTTTTCTTTAAATATCATTTTAATTTTTTTTTTTGTTACACGAAAAATGTAATTTTAGAATTTTAATACAAATTATACTTACTTTTAATTTAACAGTAATTGCAAACTGCATTGAATTTAAAAATAATCCTATTTATCTCAAAACTATTGCTCCAACATGTATAATTTATTTTAGTAAAATCTAGTTTAATAAAAAAAATATTTTTTTGTTTATATGATAATATTATATAATTTATTGCTTCATATTCATATATTTTTGTGCATATGTTCACTGAACTAAACTAAACACCAAGTATGATGCATTTAGTAGCTACATGAAGAGGATAAATATTCAGCTTGTTTAATCTGCTAAAAATATTAAGAGGCAACAAGACACCTTTTCTGGTAAGATTGAGATGATTCTTAAGAATGAGCATTGTAATACAGTAGAGTTGAGGAGTAAAAATGTTTTGTATGTACCAGAACTGGAGAGCGTGCTTATTATCATTAGTAAACTATGGGGATGGAATTTGTAACTTATAAAATATAATAACTTCACGCTTTTTTTTTTTCAAAGATGATACATCTATACTATAATAAAAGTTTAATATGAGAGCATATAAGGCTGTTCACATCATCACTTTAATTCAACCAATCACAATATCCTTTTTTGCCATGTTGTCATGGGCTTCAAAAAAAATCGATCAGGCTTGAATACAGAAAATTGATTGGGTTTTGTGGCCCATATTAAAATCAATCAAATCTTTCATAAATCTATAGGACTCCCTTAAATCTTAGGATCAGGCCCTGTGTCCTAACACACTTGACTGTTAAATGCAGAATGTTCTCTTTGTTTCCAATCTCTCTCCTTAGACTAAATTATTCCATATGTAAGAGTACAATCTTCTTCATTGCCTAATATTTTGGGATTACTTGAGCCTTTAACACTCGGCTTTTTTTTACAGCATCGATTACTTCAGTTATGTTGGAGAAGTTCTTAGTGTTTGACTTATTGTAAACCCCGAGGGTAAGCATGTGGGCTATGGCTTTGTTGAGTTTACTTCTGTTGACGCAGCACTTAATGCCTTCCGACTCATGAATGGTGAATATTTGTTCGATCACATGATTTCTTTTTGATGTGGTTAAGCTACCTCCGTACCGTTTTCTACCCAAGTAAATTTTACTTTTCATTTTATGGAATTTATATATTTTGCTAGAGTTTTAACATCATTTACAGAAGACTAGTTTATCTATTTTTTTTTTGTTAATTAGGTATAACCTTGCAGAAAAGCTCTGGTAAGAGATCTAATGGTGAAGTTTTTTTTTTGTAAACATGAAGACATCACTTTTTCTCGAAATTTTAGTTACGAAGACTATCTCCGAAGAGAGTTCACAAAACAAAGACTTGATGAAACTTGCTATGAAGAAGAAGTCCTTGATGAAACTCAAAATTTTATTGAGGTACTTAAAGAAACGTTTAGCATTTATTAACATGATTTGTAGAAGACGACAACTTTAATGAGACTTTTAAAGTAGTTTTCAAATATTTTCCATCGTCTATAAATTAACAATATTACAACATGTAATAAACTAACAATATAGAATATGTATGTTTTATTATTTTCCATAATACAACTACGTTTATGTCAATATCAATTATTAAATATTTATGACTTACCTCAATTTTTAATTGATAAAAAAAGAATATAGATTTGTACAAGTATATTTTTGTTTGAACTGTAAAAATAAGAAGCTACAGCTAGACTACAAATATTTAAAATAGTCATTTGAAATAATTTATTCAATCAGTTTGAAAATCTTTTTCCTATCATTTAGGTTGAATCGAATGAAATAGTCATTTCGTCAATTATACTAATGAATAGATAAAATAATAAAGAGACTTTTTGCATGATGAAAAATTAAGCAAATGATCTTTATTTTATTTTTTTTGTACATTATTCTATTAATTTTTTTTTCATCAATTCCTAAACATATTTAATGGTTACACCCAAAAACAATAGCAAGAAAAACTGTTTTCTGGCCTTAATACAACTTATAAGAAACAAATAATGATTAGCAGCGAATTATTATGGATGATTGGAATCTTAATTTCAGTTAATATATAAATAAATTTAATATTATTCATTTTTTATTCAGTTGTCAATATGTCTTCACTGCTTCTTGCTGATGTGCACACAATGTAGATCTATTTCCATTATTTTTAAAATTCTTCTTTTTAGAGTTTTTCTTCAAACATTTATCTATTTTTCTGTACAATTTTGGTTAGTTCTTATATGATGTACTATATCGTAATATAGTAATAGCAAAAGTGTGAAGAAGAATCAAGTGATATCATAAAATTGAATTTTAACTAATATTTTAATTTATTTTTATTCAATTTATGTACCAATTTATATGTACTTTGATACTGAAATAATTTTTTTTTGAATTTTAATAATTTAAAATTTTCAATCAGAAAAACAATACATAATTTATAATATAGGGGAAAAACCCGGGCGTAGCCCGGGGAAATCTCTAGTGTTTTTAAACAACCAAATCAGAGAACTTACGTGTGATTACTAATTTACTATAGTTATTATAAACTATGGGTTATGCAATTGTAAATATAGAATACAATAACGTAACCCTCTGTCTGAGGTAGCGAGTTATTGAACATACATGTGGCTTCGAACAAAACAAATCATAGAACTTAGAGGTGATAAATACAATACTTATAAACTACGGGGATGTGATTTGCAAATTTATAATAGCCTAATCCTCTACCTGATCTAGAGTCTTTCGAAAAAAAGCTTTCGTCTCTCTAAGCTCTTCCTCACATGGCAGCAGCAACTCAACTCACACAGTAAGCTGAAGAGACTGAGAAAGTGATAGATAAAGCTGGCGACTTTTAGCCCTAGGAGAGCAATGGCGGAGTTGCGTCACTCCACCTCTCTCGGGAGCCGATCTTCTTCCTCTCCGCTACGTACCGGAGATGAAGAATCCTCATCGTCTCCTCACGATCACTCTCCTAAATCTGTAGACGACGAAGAGGGACGTACGCGTCATCCCTCGAGAGATCGTGACCGTCCGATCTGGTGGTTTCCTTTCCTCGGAGATGATCTTAGGGTTTCTCCACAGAAGAGTAAAGTATCGATCTTTTTGATACTGTTCCTCGCCGTGGCAAGCTTGATCTCTGTTTACGGGATTGTTAACCACTTGGTAAGCCGTAGAATTGATTCGATTCGTAAAGGTGTTACCTTTGCTAAGATCTTTGTGTTTTTGCAGAATGCACCATACTTGTGTAAGAAAGATGGGATTGTGCTGAACTGTCCTCATGTAAGTGTTTTAAAGGCTTTGGAATATGTATTAAGCTTTCAATGTCTTAACTTGAAGTGTGTGTGTTTTGTTTGTGTGTTTTAGGTAAAGGAGTCAACTTCTCGTTGGGAGAATCCTTTGTCTGCAACTACTTCTTGGAAGCCTTGCGCTGAGCGGCGCATTGGTGGAATCTCAGGTATCATTAGCTATAGAGGAGCCTCTCAACTATCTTTAGAATGGTTTGTTTCGTGACAGCTTATTAGCAAAACTCACTGGCCTTGATTGTTGTCAGATCTTCTTCCTGAGAATGAAACAAATGGATATGTTTTCATTCATGCTGAGGGTGGTTTGAATCAGCAGCGCATTGCTGTATGTATCTTCCATGCTTTTATCTCCTTTCGCTATCAAGGATCATTATGCAACCAGCTGCTGTTTATTTTTTTTTCCAGATCTGTAACGCAGTAGCTGTTGCCAAGATTATGAATGCAACTCTGATTCTACCAGTACTGAAGCAGGATCAAATTTGGAAAGACCAAACGTAAGCTTATTCAGATATTGATTTCTTTTCCTCTTGAGTTACTTTTCTAACTTTTTAGTCATTGCTGCTACTTTGTATTCCAGTTACTCTCTAATATTTTTTTTGTATTAGTTTACTGAATCTGTAAACTTTGTTTTGCAGGAAATTTGAAGACATTTTTGATGTAGACCATTTCATTGATTACTTGAAGGATGATGTCCGAATCGTTAAAGATATACCTGACTGGTTCACTGACAAAGCAGAGTTATTCTCTAGCATAAGGTTTGCTTTTCAACTCTTGCTGATTCAATACTTGTTTGAAGATTTCAAAAGTGAGCGTGTGGGTCTTTGGCGTCATCTACTGCTCCTTGTGTATGCATCTGATTTAAAAAAAACATTACTATAAGGTATTGACCAAGTTATGTACTTGTCTTCTGCAGAAGAACAGTCAAGAACATTCCTAAATATGCAGCAGCACAGTTCTATATAGACAATGTTTTGCCACGGATAAAGGAGAAGAAAATAATGGCGTTGAAGCCTTTTGTAGATCGGCTTGGGTATAAAATCTAAATTCTCTAGCTTAAGGCTCAGGCTATTGGAAATTTTCTTATACACGATGAATGATATATCCTTGTGGTGCTACAATCTTTTCAGGTACGACAATGTACCACAAGAAATCAACAGATTACGGTGCCGTGTAAATTATCATGCCCTCAAATTTCTCCCAAAGATAGAGCAAATGGCTGATTCAATTGCTTCTAGAATGAGAAACCGCACTGGAAATCCAAATCCTTATATGTATGAGATGTCAAACACATAGAGCTTTGTTTCAACTTGGGACCTTTAAGTATCACTTGTTTCTTTCTTGTACAGGGCTCTTCATCTAAGATTCGAGAAAGGAATGGTTGGTCTGTCGTTTTGTGATTTTGTGGGGACTAGGGAAGAGAAAGCTAGAATGGCAGAATACAGACAAAAGGAATGGCCTCGGCGCTTCAAGGTGACTTTGATTACTTGTATTGGTGCCTGACCAACCCCAGCAGCTGCCTTAACGAATTTGCTTGACATGTATTGCAGAATGGTTCCCATCTCTGGCAGCTGGCCTTGCAGAAACGCAAAGAAGGTAGGTGCCCTCTTGAGCCAGGAGAAGTTGCTGTGATCCTACGTGCAATGGGGTATCCAAAAGAAACACAAATCTATGTAGCTTCTGGTCAAGTCTATGGGGGCCAAAACCGTATGGCTCCACTAAGAAACATGTTCCCAAATCTGGTAAGAACACCGAACGCTGTCTCATCAAAATCAGTCTCTCTCACACAATCTTCCTTTCAAAACCAGGTAACAAAGGAGGATTTAGCAGGAAAAGAGGAACTAGCAAGCTTTAGAAAGCATGTAACAAGCCTGGCTGCTCTAGACTTCTTGGTCTGTTTAAAGTCAGATGTGTTTGTGATGACACACGGTGGAAACTTTGCAAAACTGATCATTGGAGCAAGGAGATACATGGGTCATCGCCAGAAATCAATCAAACCTGATAAAGGTTTGATGTCGAAATCATTTGGGGATCCTTACATGGGATGGGCAACTTTTGTGGAAGATGTAGTTGTAACACATCAAACACGGACCGGCTTGCCTGAGGAAACTTTCCCTAACTACGATCTTTGGGAGAATCCTCTCACTCCATGTATGTGTAAAGCTTAACGATGCTTTTTGGTTAGCATTGTGAGCTGATTAGCTTTAAGAAAAGAGAGAGGATGAATTTTCGTCTGGATTCAAGATACTATAGAGGTTTGGTAGTTTATTCTCAGTCCTTGTTTTTAACCTTTCAAAGCCTTGTCTTTGTAATCATTTTGACATTATGTAAAGTTTCTAATGAAGAGAAAACAAAAGGTACCTAGTAGCTTCAGGTAAGAAGAAAAAAACAGCTTCACTATATTCTTTTGGGGCTCCTCTGCTATTTCCCCTTCCTCTGTTACATTTGTTTCTTCTTTAGTTACAAAATAGATATTCAAGACTGTTCGTTTTTGATGCTACATGCTGCATCTGAATGTAAATGCTCAAATGTTATTTGTTTAAACACTTATTACATCAACATTATTGAATACAAACTTTAGTTTTTTTTTTATTTATTTTGTCTTAAGTCTTTTTCAATATTATTTTGTAGGTATTCTGATTCATGTTTTCTTCTCCCCCAATCTAAAATGGGTTTTTATTTAGTTTTAAAGTATTTCATATTTGACGCAATGATTAATTATAAGTTTTTGGTTATCAATTTAAAAATTTGAGTTTAAGGTCTGTGATATAGTAGACTTCTTGTTTAGTCTACTAAAATTTGTGATTTCAAATATCAAATAGTTTTAATTAATTTTACTTTTTATATGAAATAAACATACTATGCAAGAGAATGGCTAATTTGTACAGTCAATTAATAGCTACAAAAGCAGTTACCAAAATTTGTAACAAGATTCACATGATCTTAAATATCTTCATTTAACAAATTAACAAAACATTATATAACCATACCATCAAATAAAATTTAATACTCATATCTCAATAATTAAGAATTAGCAACATTAGTAAAAATGTTCATAAAATATATGAAATATATAGTTTAAAGAGACTCATCAAATAGGTTATTGGGAATTTAGAATATTAATTACAAGAAATACCGACGATAAATTATGATTACTTGATTAGAATGGCAATAGAATGATACGAAGTATAGTATCTAGAGATAGTACTCAACAACTAAAAAAAACAATAAAATGATAAACTTATAATAGTTAAAAAAAAAACAAAGTACTGAGACTACAAATGAATATGCTAAGATTCAAATCTAAAGTCAATTAATAACTACGGAATACCTTTATAACAAGATTCAAATGTTTTTAAAGAATTTCATGTATCGCGGCAAAATTATGTATTGTAATGTCTTATACATGCATATGTTTTACTACTATACATTATAATCATTATATTAAGTACTACTACTAGATCCATTGTTCAAAATTCTTAGTACTCATATCTTAATAATTAA